>JAXQQM020092107.1:0-227218 GCA_034641835.2 Pinus albicaulis | reverse complement strand
GTAAAATAAAATGTCAAAATCTGGGAGTCCAAAATAAAACTCAACGGCAACTCGTTCGATTTATACCCAGTGGGTGTTTATTCGTTTTCACATTTATCGTGAAACGCTTTCGCAAATTTTCATTACTTGCTTCCAATCGAGCGATATTAGTGAGTTTAATCTTCAACTTGCGAATATGCATGTGAAATCTAACCAGATGTAAAGCAACATCCTTCTTACCATCATCGTTAAACGTAGGCAGATTCCTTGACCAATCTACCTGGCATGACTTCAGACTCCGTCTGTAGCTATAAATCAAATAACACTAATAATCAAACCAGTTCTTCTCCAGTATGGTCGCCACTATGTTAGCGCTCGAATCTACCTTAGGCTGAAATAAGGTAAAACTCAAGGCTACATCAAACCACGCTCAGCCTCATAGCTAGCCCTACGAGGAAAGGAGAGGGCTCTCTCCAGGTCTATCTCGGAAAAAGGTCTTCAAAGGGGCTGAGATGACTTATAATGAATACTGATTTTAGGCTAGTAAAGAGATAGGAAAGTTTGATTTTTTTGATTTTTGAGTTTTTGTTGAAAAAATGGAAAAACAATTTTGAGTCTGAGATAGGCAGGATCTTTAGAACTTGAGTTGGGCGAAACACGCGATGAAATGTGATGCTTTTGATTATGTGTATGGATGGATCAAAATGACAAGGAGCTGAAGAGGGAAAACGAGAACATGGATCCTCTCCAAACAGGCGAAAACATGTAAAACTAAACAAATTTAAAGGCAGAGCACTGAAATCAATGGATTCAACCTCATTTACTCATTCATTTAGTTTCAGAAGCATAAGAAGGGAATGGCATACATTAAACATGAAAGAACTTACAATAAATTGAGAGAAAACACCATCAAGAACTGAAAGCCACAATAATCCCACCAGGTGCTGCAAAACCTCTGATCTTTCCTTAGCCAAAATATGAAAAATATGTACAATAGTGTGCCAAAGTTTTCCCAAGAGTCCAACCTGTCCCCCCTCTGAAAATGATTGAGAAAATACATCATATAGACCATCATAACCCCTTCCCACACCTCTAGGGGTCGAATTCCTCCTTCTAGGAGCAGTTCCAACTAATTCTAAACAAGGAGCTAGAATATAGGCAGCCAAACAACTTGCCTCTAAAAGGAAGGAAACTGATTCTTACATTTGATTTTTACTTTTTGAGGAGTGAATCATCTAGAATAGGTAAAATTGAGTCCAAGTTACATGCCAACCATAAAATTACATCAAGATAAGTCAAAAATTACATCCACAAGCAAAACTGGTCCAACTGGCCGAAATCCTGAGCTGGAAGATGAAAAATTG
Organism: Pinus albicaulis; assembly: GCA_034641835.2. Classification (NCBI taxonomy): domain Eukaryota; kingdom Viridiplantae; phylum Streptophyta; class Pinopsida; order Pinales; family Pinaceae; genus Pinus; species Pinus albicaulis. The sequence goes on along the minus strand of JAXQQM020092107.1, from coordinate 225,875 downwards.
ACCAAAAATCTATATGCGTAGCGCGCCTGAGCTCTATGCGTAGCGTGCACGTCAGCCTACTTTTGGGGCACTTCCCGAAGTCCAAATTGAGCGAATGATAGCTCGTTGGAAAGCCCTGGATGTTGGCTATCCAACCCAAGTGTAATTTTTCAATTTGGAGCTCATTTGCCCCTCCAAAACTTCATTCTCCCAGAAGTACTTCCTGCTGGTGCAAAAGGTGGCAGAAAGGTGATTTTCATGGTGTTTTTTGCCCTTTTGATCATCCAGAACTTGGTGAAATGCTTTGGCCATACTGGAGCATGCATAAGTTACCATGAAAAACCCAAAAATATAAATTTTTTCTCCAACAAGTGTTTCAATCATAAGCGAAAGCGTCGACGCGCTACGCGTTGGGCTGAAAAATCTGTTTTGAGACCAAAATCTTTCAAAATGACAAAAATTTCTCCAAATTTGCTCAAATTCGAAGCGAAGACCCTCCATCATGTATCATGCCCAGCCATCGAAGCCTCAGCCAAAATCCGGAGTGGATCAGGTGTTTCACGATGTTTCAGTATCCTCCTCGTGCACGCAGTTTCAGTAGTGAAAACACTGTCTCTGTTGTGATGTGTCGGTCTCTGTCATGGTGTCACAATGTGTATGAAAAGTATGCTGATATGGTTATGATGAAAAAAAAAATTTGGTGTATGCTCCAATCCCAAATGTGTCACATGTGTATCAAGGTGCTATAGGAAAACCATAATGATCAAGGTACTGTCAAATGAGTTTGCATGAAAAACAATCACTGCTTTTGATTATAAGGGGATTTGACAAATGAGTAGAAAAGAGTGTAATGTAGTGTACAACCTTTGCAATGGTAGTTAATATTTTTCAAGGGAGAAGTGGATACGGGACTCTATTTTTCAATGGAGAATGAGAAACAGTGCGACAATAACCATAGTAAAATAATAGCAATGACAGCAGTGTTTTGACAATGTCAATGGAGGACGTGGACAATTGAAAATAGAACTATGTCATAACATGAGTGATAAATAATGTGAAAATGACAATGGCAATAACAGTGAGAGCAGTGATGTAATGGAAAAGAGAGAGCATGGGGCTAAGATGAAAAATGAGCAGGGACACCACTGACAGTAGATGCATGAGCATATATATCAACAACACGGTTGCAACCCCACTGACAATTAACATTGGTTTAAACCTAGGAGGTAGCGTGTTGTGGAAATAGCTTATGGGGTTTACATTTCTCATTAAAAACGATGGTTTCACTACACGTTCAAATCACCATAATCTGTCAGTCCTTTGAGAAATCCTGGCTCTGCCTGGCGGTTGAGCGTTTAACGCAGGCGGACGCGAGGAGCGGGGTGCAGCTATGATTATACACGTAAGCGCGCTCACCCCGGTCCGCGTGCGCACACGCGTGCGTAGCGCGCGTGCTATTTTGCACAGGCCGGTGAAGCCCAATGCGTAGCGCGCCTCTTGTGCGTAGCACGCCTCCTCTGTGTGTAGCGCGCACTTCAACCTCCGGTCCACGACTTTGAAAAACAAGTTTGCGCCCCTCAACTCACCAATTCGAGCTCTACCTTGGGAATTTGTGCAAATGAGTTGTCTTCCATGGCTTATATGTGTAGAAAAATATCTCATAACAATCAGATTTGATTTTAAATTTGCTCCATAACCCACTTTTATAATGTTTGGCACTTTTTCATTTGATCACTTAATACAATGTTGTCCTTTGGCTTTTCATTATTTTTCTGAGTCTTGGACTGATGACACTTGGTTGTTTTTGCAGGGATTTGGCATTTGGCTTTGGCAAAGATCAGAGGCTGCCTTCAAATTTCTTATGATGAAACAAATACACAATTATTACAAAAAATGAAATTTGACAATTTCTAGCTCCAAAACAGAGTTTTGGACTAGAAATGTCTTCAAATGTTTTTTGAGAATAAAAATATGAAATGAGAATCTTTTGAAACCAACCTCATGGCCTGCGGGCTTTTATTATATGTACCAAAAGACTGAAAACCCTAGACTCTAGGACTAAAGACTTCTTTTTGACAATAATAACCATTTATGACCAAGAATGAAGTGACCTGAACTTCACTGATTTTTGAGGAATCTTAATTAGCCCTGCAGGTACAAGCATGAGGAAACACAAGACAACCAGACCCCCTTGTCAGTCAATGGCATGCCCCTAGCGAAATGCAACGAAGTGGAACGAGCGAGACACCTAAAAATGATATGCAAAAAGCGAAATGATCTCTGACGGAGGGCTGTAAGGACCGACTCTAACATTGGCTCCAATGGGGATGGCGGCTCCAAGGAGATGCCAAGAACGGCAGATCTCTGGGAGAGCAGACAGTGCCTCCATCCATTGGGCGATGGAATCCATTATTGCAAGAAATCGACACGACTGATTTATTGACTGGAAATTCGACTCAAACCGACTCAATGGAAAACTGAAATGACGGAAAAAACTTGACTCTAACAAACTAACTCAAGACCTGAACTTAAAACTTAAAACTTGATGGCAGTACATAACCGCCTATGTTTCTTACAAGGCAATATACCATCAAACTATATCATAATGCCAATGTAACCAATCAAGCAGATGCTTTCTTGATTGATTCTCCCGATCAGATCTCATGGTCAACAATAAATACTGATAACTGGGCATCCAAAAACATAGCTGACCATGATCTCCTTCATCACTGAACACTGCAATAAGCACCTTCACTGTTGACTGCAACAGATTAGCCATTGGATCCTGAAAAACATGAAGATTTACCTCCTGCTGAAAGAACAAGGTGTCCTTCTCTCCTGATTCTGATCTGTCTTCATCATGTACTTCAGTAAAAGTATGCTCCTAGGCTTCAAAAAACTCTGAACAGGTGGATGAGCATATCTCCTCTTGTAAAAACATTTCAACACATGAAACATATGAAGAAGAAACTGAAAGGCAATCCTAAATGTTCTGATCTTTTGTAGTCTGAAAATATGATAGGTCATCTTCATATGATAGGAAAGCCGGATTTTCATTACAGTAATCAATCATAAGGAAAGAAACTTCAGCTGATTCTTGAAGTGCGAAAATGACATTTCTATCATCTACCATAAATTTATCCAAAGGAACTGTTTCACTTACTTGAATGAAGATCCCATCTTGTTTTTCATGAACTAACTGAATTACCTCTTTATGAAGACTCTGTTCTGATGAACTGAAAACATTTGGATCAAAAACTCTGTCTATGGTCTCAACAGCAAAACTCCCCTTTTCAGGATTCAGCACAAGGTATGCTTGGGCATTACAATCTGAATCTGGATCTGATATGGCTGACTAGACGTTGTCACATTCTGCATTCTGCATGTTGTCTTCTTCTGTGGGTAGATCTGAAATGAAACTCTCCCTTTCATCATTTTCAGCCATATAGACATCTTCAACCTGCTGATCTATAAAGCTGCTTACAGGACTGTCATCCTTTTCAGAAGAGGAAGAAGTTCCACCATCACCTTCTTGACCATGTGCACACTGCAGATCTGTGTTAGCTTGAGCTGGAACATGACCTTTCAATAGCTGATCTATCTCATCTTCAGACAGAGGAGATAATACCCTTTGTTTTCTTTGGCTCAAACAGTGATTGTCTTCATTGATTTCGAGTGAAGGAGTGTACATATTTTCCTCATACTGCTGATCCATTTCATGTAATTCCTGTTGACTGTCAAGATGCAAAATTCCTTCATCTTCCACCGTACTAAGATCTTGATCCTGCTGCAAATTTTCATGATCGTCTTTATGCTGTTGAAATGGATTTTCATACAGGGCTTCCATGATCTCATCATCCATGAAATTATCATCTTCATAATATTTCTCAAGGCTTTCAATAAAAGTAGAAGCATGTTTGCAACAGTCATGAACTAAATTTAATGATGGATAAGATGCTAGATATCTTTCAATGAACAGGGCATGAAAATCCTTTAAATAGTAAATACAGGCCGACGGAAAATTTTCATACCAAGATTGGGCTTCACCTTCCAGAGTGGCTAGGAATATCTTCATCAGGCAATATTCAGGAAAATCCACCTTCAACTTGCGAATATGCATGTGAAATATAACCAGATGTAAAGCAGCATCCTTCTTACCATCATCGTTAAACGTAGGCAGATTCCTTGACCAATCTACCTGGCGTGACTTTAGACTCCGTCTGTAGCTATAAATCAAATAACACTAACAATCAAACCAGTTCTTCCCCAGTATGGTCGCCACTATGTTAGCGCTCGAATCTACCTTAGGCTGAAATAAGGTAAAACTCAAGGCTACATCAAACCACGCTCAGCCTCGTAGCTAGCCCTACGAGGACAGGAGAGGGCTCTCTCGGGTCTATCTCGGCAAAAGGTCTTCAAAGTGAGATGACTTATAATGATCTTGATTTTAGGCTAGTAAAGAGATAGGAAAAGTTTGATTTTTTGATTTTTTGGGTTTTTGTTGAAAAAATGGGAAAAACAATTTTGGGTCGGGGATAAGGCCATATCTTTACGGAGCAAATTTAGGCGAAATTGAAGAGGTAAGTCTTGATGCTGCAGTTATGTGGATGGATGGATCAGAATGACAAGGAGCTGAAGAGGGCAAGGGAGAACATGGATCCTCTCCAAACAGGCGAAAACATGTAAAAATAAACAAATTTAAAGGCGGAGCACTGAAACAATGGATTCAACCTCATTTACTCATTCATTTAGTTTCAGAAGCATAAGAAGGGAATGGAATACATTAAACATGAAAGAACTTACAATAAACTGAGAGAAAACACCATCAAGAACTGAAAGCCACAAGAATCCCAACAGGTGCTGCAAAACCTCTGATCTTTCCTTGGCCAAAATATGAAAAATATGTACAATAGTGTGCCAAAATCTTCCCAAGAGTCCAACCTATCCAACCTCTGAAAATGATTGAGAAATTACATCCTTCCTGGACTCTACTAACCCTTCCCACCTCTGGCTTCCCTATAATTCATCGGGACGGTTCAACTAATTCTCGCCGAGAGCTGGGAATATAGGCAGCCAAACAACTTGCCTCTAAAAGGAAGGAAACTGATTCTTACATTTGATTTTTACTTTTTTAGGAGTGAATCATCTAGAATAGGTAAAATTGAGTCCAAGTTACATGCCAACCATAAAATTACGTCAATATAACTCAAAAATTACATCCACAAGAAAAACTGGTCCAACTGGCCGAAATCCTTAGCTGGAAGATGAAAAATGGACCAAAAATCTATATGCGTAGCGCGCCTGAGCTCTATGCATAGCGCGCCTTTCAGCCTGCTTTTGGGGCAATTCTCGGAGTCCAAATTGAGCTCATGATAGCTCGTTGGAAAGCCCTAGATGTTGGCTATCCAACCCAAGTGTAATTTTTCAATTTGGAGCTCATTTGCCCCTCCAAAACTTCATTCTCCCAGAAGTACTTCCTGCTGGTGCAAAAGGTGGCAGAAAGGTGATTTTCATGGTGTTTTTTGCCCTTTTGATCATCCAGAACTTGGTGAAATGCTTTGGCCATACTGTAGCATGCATAACTTACCATGAGAAACCCAAAAATATAAATTTTTCCTCCAGCAAGTGTCCCAATCATAAGCGAGCGCGTCGACGCGCTACGCGTTGGGCTGAAAAATCTGTTTTGAGACCAAAATCTTTCAAAATGAAAAAAATTTCTCCAAATTTTCTCAAATTCGGAGCGAAGACCCTCCATCATGTATCATGCCCAACCATCGAAGCCTCGGCCAAAATCCAGAGTGGATCAGGTGTTTCACGATGTTTCAGTATCCTCCTGGTGCACGCAGTTTCAGTAGTGAAAACACTGTCTCTGTTGTGATGTGTCGATCTCTATCATGGTGTCACAATGTGTATGAAAAGTATGCTGATATGGTTATGATGAAAACAAGATTTTGGTGTATGCTCCAATCCCAAATGTGTCACATGTGTATCAAGGTGCTATAGGAAAACCATAATGATCAAGGTACTGTCAAATGAGTTTGCATGGAAAACAATCACTGCTTTTGATTATAAGGGGATTTGACAAATAAGTAGAAAAGAGTGTAATGTAGTGTACAGCCTTTGCAATGGTAGTTAATATTTGTCAAGGGAGAAGTGGATACGGGACTCTATTTGTCAATGGAGAATGAGAAACAGTGCGACAATAACCATAGTAAAATAATAGCAATGACAGCAGTGTTTTGACAATGTCAATGGAGGACGTGGACAATTGAAAATAGAACTATGTCATAACATGAGTGATAAATAATGTGAAAATGACAATGGCAATAACAGTGAGAGCAGTGATGTAATGGCAAAGAGAGAGCATGGGGCTAAGATGAAAAATGAGCAGGGACACCACTGACAGTAGATGCATGAGCATATATATCAACAACACAAGTTTGCAAACCCCCACACAACCATTAACATTCATTTCCAAAACCCTAGGAAGTGATATTGGAAATAAACATAGGGTTTACATTTCTCCACATTAAACAATGATTTCTCCACTTTCAAATCACCATAATCCTATCCAAAATTCACTGAGAAATCGTGAAAAACCTACTTGCAAACCGATTGAGGCGATTTAGCATGAAACTAGACGCAGGAGCGAAAAATTATGGCTCTGAGATTATACGCGTAGCGCGCTCACCCAGTGCGCTGCGCGTAGCATGTGCGTAGCGCGCGTGTTATTTTTCATAAGCCGGTGAAGCCCAACGCGTAGCGCGCCTCTTATGCGTAGCGTGCCTCCTCTGTGCATAGCGCGCACTTCTACCTCCGGTCCACGGCCTTGAAAAACAAGTTTGCGCCCCTCAACTCACCAATTCGAACTCTGCCTTGGGAATCTATGCAAATGAGTTGTCTTCCATGGCTTATATGTGTAGAAAAATATCTCATAACAATCAGATTTGATTTTAAATTTGCTCCATAACCCACTTTTATAATGTTTGGCACTTTTTCATTTGATCACTTAATACAATGTTGTCCTTTGGCTTTTCATTATTTTTCTGAGTCTTGGACTGATGACACTTGGTTGTTTTTGCAGGGATTTGGCATTTTAGCTTTGGCAAAGATTAGAGGCTGCCTTCAAATTTCTTATGATGAAACAAATACACAATTATTACAAAAAATGAAATTTGACAATTCTAGCTCCAAAACAAATTTTTGGACTAGAAATGTCTTCAAATGTTTTTTGAGAATAAAAATATGAAATGAGAATCTTTTTAAACCAACCTCATGGCCTGCGGGCTTTTATCACATGTATGCAAACACTGAAAACCCTAGACTCTAGGACTAAAGACTCTTTTTGACGAAACTAATCATTTATTACCAAGACTGAAGTGACCTGAACTTCAGTGATTTTGAGGAATCTTAATTAGCCCTGCAGGTAAAAACATGAGGAAAAACAAGACAACCAGACCCCCTCGACAGTCAATTGCATGCCCCTAGAGAAATGCAACGAATTGGAACGAGCGAGACACCTAAAAATGATATGCAAAAAGCGAAATGATCTCTGATGGAGGGCTGTAAGGACCAACTCTAACATTGGCTCCAATGGGGATGGCGGCTCCAAGGAGATGCCAAGAACGGCAGATCTCTGGGAGAGCAGACAGTGCCTCCATCCATTGGGCGATGGAATCCATTATTGCAAGAAATCGACACGACTGATTTATTGACTGGAAATTCGACTCAAACCGACTCGATGGCAAACTGAAATGACGGAAAAAACTTGACTCTAACAAACTAACTCAAGACCTGAACTTAAAACTTAAAACTTGATGGTAGTACATAACCGCCTGTGTTTCTTACAAGGCAATATACCATCAAACTATATCATAATGCCAATGTAACCAATCAAGCAGATGCTTTCTTGATTGATTCTCCCGATCAGATCTCATGGTCAACAATAAATACTGATAACTGGGCATCCAAAAACATAGCTGACCCCGATCTCCTTCATCAATGAACACTGCAATAAGCACCTTCACTATTGACTGCAACAGATTAGCCATTGGATCCTGAAAAACATGAAGATTTACCTCATGCTGAAAGACCAAGGTGTCCTTCTCTCCTGATTCTGATCTGTCTTCATCATGTACTTCAGTAAAAGTATGCTCCTGGGCTTCAAAAAACTCTGAACAAGTGGATGAGCATATCTCCTCTTGTAAAAACATTTCAACACATGAAACATATGAAGAAGAAACTGAAAGGCAATCCTGAATGTTCTAATCTTTTGTAGTCTGAAAATATGATAGGTCATCTTTATATGATAGGACAGCCGGATTTTCATTACAGTCATCAATCATAAGGAAAGAAACTTCAGCTGATTCTTGAAGTGAAAAAATGACATTTCTATCATCTACCATAAATTTATCCAAAGGAACTGTTTCACTTACTTGAATGAAGATCCCATCTTGTTTTTCATGAAATAACTGAATTAACTCTTTATGAAGACTCTTTTCTGATGAACTGAAAACATTTGGATCAAAAACTCTGTCTATGGTCTCAACAGCAAAACTCTCCTTTTCAGGATTCAGCACAAGGTATGCTTGGTCATTACAATCTGAATCTGGATCTGATATGGCTGACTGGACGTTGTCACATTCTACATTCTGTATGATGTCTTCTTCTCTGGGCAGATCTGAAATGAAACTCTCCCTTTCATCATTTTCAGCCATATAGACATCTTCAACCTGCTGATCTATAAAGCTGCTTACAGGACTGTCATCCTTTTCATAAGAGGAAGAAGTTCCACCATCACCTTCTTGACCATGTGCACACTGCAGATCTGTGTTAACTTGAGCTGGAACATGACCTTTCAATAGCTGATCTATCTCATCTTCAGACAAAGGAGATAATACCCTTTGTTTTCTTTGGCTCAAACAGTGATTGTCTTCATTGATTTCGAGTGAAGGAGTGTACAGATTTTCCTCATACTGCTGATCCATTTCATGTAATTCCTGTTGACTGTCAAGATGCAACATTCCTTCATCTTCCACCGTACTAAGATCTTGATCCTACTGCAAATTTTCATGATCGTCTTTATGCTGTTGAAATGGATTTTCATACAGGGCTTCCATGATCTCATCATCCATGAAATTATCATCTTCATAATATTTCTCAAGGCTTTCAATAAAAGTAGAAGCATGTTTGCAACAGTCATGAACTAAATTTAATGATGGATAAGATGCTAGATATCTTTCAATGAACAGGGCATGAAAATCCTTTAAACAGTAAATACAGGCCGACGGAAAATTTTCATAACAGGATTGGGCTTCACCTTCCAGAGTGGCTAGGAATATCTTCATCAGGCAATATTCAGGAAAATCCACATTCAACTTGCGAATATGCATGTGAAATCTAACCAGATGTAAAGCAGCATCCTTCTTACCATCATCGTTAAACGTAGGCAGATTCCTTGACCAATCTACCTGGCGTGACTTCAGACTCCATATGTAGCTATAAATCAAATAACACTAACAATCAAACCAGTTCTTCCCCAGTATGGTCGCCACTATGTTAGCGCTCGAATCTACCTTAGGCTGAAATAAGGTAAAACTCAAGGCTACATCAAACCATGCTCAGCATCGTAGCTAGCCCTACGAGGACAGGAGAGGGCTCTCTCCAGGTCTATCTCAGCAAAGGTCTTCAAAGGGCTGAGATGACTTACAATGAATACTGATTTTAGGCTAGTAAAGAGATAGGAAAGTTTGATTTTGATTTTTTGGGTTTTTGTTGAAAAAATGAGAAAAACAATTTTGGGTCCGGGGATAAGGCCAGATCTTTGCAGAACTCGAGTTGGGGCGAGGTAGGCAGTAGTCTTGATTCTTTTGATTATGTGTATGGATGGATCAGAATGACAAGGAGCTGAAGAGGGCAAAGGAGAACATGGATCCTCTCCAAACAGGCGAAAACATGTAAAACTAAACAAATTTAAAGGCAAAGCACTGAAATCAATGGATTCAACCTCATTTACTCATTCATTTAGTTTCAGAAGCATAAGAAGGGAATGGCATACATTAAACATAAAAGGACTTATAATAAACTGAGAGAAAACACCATCAAGAACTGAAAGCCACAAGAATCCCAACAGGTGCTGCAAAACCTCTGATCTTTCCTTAGCCAAAATATGAAAAATATGTACAATAGTGTGCCAAAGTTTTCCCAAGAGTCCAACCTCTCCAACCTCCGAAAATGATTGAGAAATTACATCATATAGACCATCCTAACCCCTTCCCACACCTCTAGGGGTCGAATTCCTCCTTCTAGGAGCAGTTCCAACTAATTCTAAACAAGGAGCTAGAATATAGGCAGCCAAACAACTTGCCTCTAAAAGGAAGGAAATTGATTCTTACATTTGATTTTTACTTTTTTAGGAGTGAATCATCTAGAATAGGTAAAAGTGAGTCAAATTTACATGCCAACCATAAAATTACAACAAGATAACTCAAAAATTACATCCACAGGCGAAACTGGTCCAACTGGCCGAAATCCTGAGCTGGAAGATGAAAAATGGACCAAAAATCTATATGCGTAGCGCGCCTGAGTTCTATGCGTAGCGCGCCTTTCAGCAAACTTTTGGGGCACTTCCCGGAGTCCAAATTGAGCTCATGATAGCTCGTTGGAAAGCCCTGGATGTTGGCTATCCAACCCAAGTGTAATGTTTCAATTTGGAGCTCATTTGCCCCTCCAAAACTTCATTCTCACAGAAGTACTTCCTGCTGGTGCAAAAGGTGGCAGAAAGGTGATTTTCATGGTGTTTTTTGCCCTTTTGATCATCCAGACCTTGGTGAAATGCTTTGGCCATACTGGAGCATGCATAAATTACCATGAAAAACCCAAAAATATAAATTTTTCCTCCAGCAAGTGTCCCAATCATAAGCGAGTGCGTCGACGCGCTACGCGTTGGGCTGAAAAATCTGTTTTGAGACCAAAATCTTTCAAAATGACAAAAATTTCTCCAAATTTGCTCAAATTCAGAGCGAAGACCCTCCATCATGTATCATGCCCAGCCATCGAAGCCTCGGCCAAAATCCAGAGTGGATCAGGTGTTTCATGACGTTTCAGTATCCTCCTCGTGCACGCAGTTTCAGTAGTGAAAACACTTTCTCTGTTGTGATGTGTCGGTCTCTGTCATGGTGTCACAATGTGTATGAAAAGTATGCTGATATGGTTATGATGAAAACAAGATTTTGGTGTATGCTCCAATCCCAAATGTGTCACATGTGTATCAAGGTGCTATAGGAAAACCATAATGATCAAGGTACTATCAAATGAGTTTGCATGAAAAACAATCACTGCTTTTGATTATAAGGGGATTTGAAAAATGAGTAGAAAAGAGTGTAATGTAGTGTACAGCCTTTGCAATGGTAGTTAATATTTGTCAAGGGAGAAGTGGATACGGGACTCTATTTGTCAATGGAGAATGAGAAACAGTGCGACAATAACCATAGTAAAATAATAGCAATGACAGCAGTGTTTTGACAATGTCAATGGAGGACGTGGACAATTGAAAATAGAACTATGTCATAACATGAGTGATAAATAATGTGAAAATGACAATGGCAATAACAGTGAGAGCAGTGATGTAATGGAAAAGAGAGAGCATGGGGCTAAGATTTAAAATGAGCAGGGACACCACTGACAGTAGATGCATGAGCATATATATCAACAACACAAGTTTGCAAACCCCCACACAACCATTAACATTCGTTCCTCAAACCCTAGGAAGTGATGTTGAAATAAACATAGGGTTTACATTTCTCCACATTAAACAATGATTTCCTCCACTTTCAAATCACCATAATCTATCAAAATTCATGAGAAATCGTAGAAATAAGTACTTTGAAACCGATTGAGCTATTTGCTTTGTAAACGGGCACGGAAGAACATAATTTTGACTCACCGAGATTCTACAGCATGCCTTGCTCTGATGCGTAGCAGCTGTACATAAACGCGTGTTATTTTGCACAGGCCGGTGAAGCCCAACGCGTAGCGCGCCTCTTGTGCGTAGCGCGCCTCCTCTGTGAGTAGCGCGCACTTCTACCTCTGGTCCACGGCCTTGAAAAACAATTTTGCGCCCCTCAACTCACCAATTCGAACTCTGCCTTGGGAATTTATGCAAATGAGTTGTCTTCCATGGCTTATATGTGTAGAAAGATATCTCATAACAATCAGATTTGATTTTAAATTTGCTCCATAACCCACTTTTATAATGTTTGGCACTTTGTCATTTGATCACTTAATACAATGTTGTCCTTTGGCTTTTCATTATTTTTTTGAGTCTTGGACTGATGACACTTGGTTGTCTTTGCAGGGATTTGACATTTTAGCTTTGGAAAAGATCATAGGCTGCCTTAAAATTTCTTATGATGAAACAAATACACAATTATTACAAAAACTGAAATTTGACAATTCTAGCTCCAAAACAGAGTTTTGGAATAGAAATGTCTTCAAATTTTTTTTGAGAATAAAAATATGAAATGAGAATCTTTTGAAACCAACCTCATGGCCTGCGGGCTTTTATCACATGTATGCAAAGACTGAAAACCCTAGACTCTAGGACTAAAGACTCTTTTTGACGAAACTAATCATTTATGACCAAGACTGAAGTGACCTGAACTTCAGTGATTTTGAGGAATCTTAATTAGCCCTGCAGGTACAAACATGAGGAAACACAAGACAACCAGACCCCCTCGACAGTCAATGGCATGCCCCTAGCGAAATGCAACGAAGTGGAACGAGCGAGACACCTAAAAATGATATGCAAAAAGCGAAATGATCTCTGACGGAGGGCTGTAAGGACCAACTCTAACATTGGCTCCAATGGGGATGGCGGCTCCAAGGAGATGCCAAGAACGGCAGATCTCTGGGAGAGCAGACAGTGCCTCCATCCATTGGGTGATGGAATCCATTATTGCAAGAAATCGACACGACTGATTTATTGACTGGAAATTCGACTCAAACCGACTCGATGGCAAACTGAAATGACGGAAAAAACTTGACTCTAACAAACTAACTCAAGACCTGAACTTAAAAATTAAAACTTGATGGTAGTACATAACCGCCTGTGTTTCTTACAAGGCAATATACCATCAAACTATATCATAATGCCAATGTAACCAATCAAGAAGATGCTTTCTTGATTGATTCTCCCGATCAGATCTCATGGTCAACAATAAATACTGATAACTGGGCATCCAAAAACATAGCTGACCCTGATCTCCTTCATCACTGAACACTGCAATAAGCACCTTCACTATTGACTGCAACAGATTATCCATTGGATCCTGAAAAACATGAAGATTTACCTCCTGCTGAAAGACCAAGGTGTCCTTCTCTCCTGATTCTGATCTGTCTTCATCATGTACTTCAGTAAAAGTATGCTCCTGGGCTTCAAAAAACTCTGAACAAGTGGATGAGCATATCTCCTCTTGTAAAAACATTTCAACACATGAAACATATGAAGAAGAAACTGAAAGGCAATCCTGAATGTTCTGATCTTTTGTAGTCTGAAAATATGATAGGTCATCTTCATATGATAGGACAGCCGGATTTTCATTACAGTCATCAATCATAAGGAAAGAAACTTCAGTTGATTCTTGAAGTGCAAAAATGACATTTCTATCATCTACCATAAATTTATCCAAAGGAACTGTTTCACTTACTTAAATGAAGATCCCATCTTGTTTTTTATGAACTAACTGAATTACCTCTTTATGAAGACTCTGTTCTGATGAACTGAAAACATTTGGATCAAAAACTCTGTCTATGGTCTCAACAGAAAAACTCTCCTTTTCAGGATTCAGCACAAGGTATGCTTGGTCATTACAATCTGAATCTGGATCTGATATGTCTGACTGGACGTTGTCACATTCTGCATTCTGCATGCTGTCTTCTTCTGTGGGCAGATCTGAAATGAAACTCTCCCTTTCATCATTTGCAGCCATATAGACATCTTCAACCTGCTGATCTATAAAGCTGCTTACAGGACTATCATCCTTTTCAGAAGAGGAAGAAGTTCCACCATCACCTTCTTGACCATGTGCACACTGCAAATCTGTGTTAACTTGAGCTGGAACATGACCTTTCAATAGCTGATCTATCTCATCTTCAGACAGAGGAGATAATACCCTTTGTTTTCTTTGGCTCAAACAATGATTGTCTTCATTGATTTCAAGTGAAGGAATGTACAGATTTTCCTCATACTGCTGATCCATTTCATGTAATTCTTGTTCACTGTCAACATGCAAAATTCCTTCATCTTCCACCACACAAAAATCTTGATCCTGCTGCAAATTTTCATGATCGTCTTTATGCTGCTGAAATGGATTTTCACACAGGGCTTCCATGATCTCATCATCCATGAAATTATCATCTTCATAATATTTCTCATGGCTTTCAATAAAAGTAGAAGCATGTTTGCAACAGTCATGAACTAAATTTAATGATGGATAAGATACTTGATATCTTTCAATGAAAAGGGCATGAAAATCCTTTAAACAATAAATACAGGACGGCGGCAAATTTTCATACCAAGATTGGGCTTCACCTTCCAGAGTGGCCAGGAATATCTTCATCAAGCAATCTTCAGGAAAATCCACCTTCAACTTGTGAATATGCATGTGAAATCATGAGATGTAAGCGACATCCTTCCTTTGCTCATCTCGTTAACGTAGAAATGAGATTCCTTGACCAATCTCTACAGCGTGACTTAGAGCTCACGTCTGTGGCTATAAATCAAATAACACTAACAATCAAAACCATGTTCTTCCCAGTATGGTCGCCACTATGTTAGCGCTCAAATCTACCTTAGGCTGAAATAAGGTAAAACTCAAGGCTACATCAAACCACGCTCAGCCTCGTAGCTAGCCCTACGAGGACAGGAGAGGGCTCTCTCCGGGTCTATCTCGGCAAAAGGTCTTCAAAGGGGCTGAGATGACTTATAATGAATATTGATTTTAGGCTAGTAAGGGTCAGGAAAGTTTGATTTTGATTTTTTGGGTTTTTGTTGAAAAAATGGGAAAAACAATTTTGGGTCTGGGGATAAGGCCAGATCTTTGCAGAACTCGAGTTGGGGCGAGGTAGGCAGTAGTCTTGATGCTTTTGATTATGTGTATTGATGGATCAGAATGAAAAGGAGCTGAAGAGGGCAAAGAAGAACATGGATCCTCTCCAAACAGGCGAAAAGATGTAAAACTAAACAAATTTAAAGGCAGAGCACTGAAATCAATGGCTTCAACCTCATTTACTCATTCATTTAGTTTCAGAAGCATAAGAAGGGAATGGGATACATTAAACATGAAATAACTTACAATAAACTGAGAGAAAACACCATCAAGAACTGAAAGCCACAAGAATCCCAACGAGTCTTTCTGAAACCTCTGATCTTTCCTTAGCCAAAATATGAAAAATATGTACAATAGTGTGCCAAATTTTTCCCAAGAGTCCAACCTGTCCCCCCTCTGAAAATGATTGAGAAAATACATCATATAGACCATCCTAACCCCTTCCCACACCTCTAGGGGTCGAATTCCTCCTTCTTGGAGTAGTTCCAACTAATTCTAAACAAGGAGCTAGAATATAGGCAGCCAAACAACTTGCCTCTAAAATGAAGGAAACTGATTCTTACATTTGATTTTTACTTTTTTAGGAGTGAATCATCTAGAATAGGTAAAAGTGAGTCCAAGTTACATGCCAACCATAAAATTACATCAATATAACTCAAAAATTACATCCACAAGCAAAACTGGTCCAACTGGCCGAAATCCTGAGCTGGAAGATGAAAAATGGACCAAAAATCTATATGCGTAGCGCGCCTGAGCTCTATGCATAACGCACCTTTCAGCCTGATTTTGGGGCACTTCCCAGAGTCCAAATTGAGTTCATGATAGCTCGTTGGAAAGCCCCGGATGTTGGCTATCCAACCCAAGTGGAATTTTTCAATTTGGAGCTCATTTTCCCCTCCAAAACTTCATTCTCCCAGAAGTACTTCCTGCTGGTCCAAAAGGTGGCAGAAAGGTGATTTTCATGGTGTTTTTTTCCCTTTTGATCATCCAGAACTTGGTGAAATGCTTTGGACATACTGGAGCATGCATAAATTACCATGAAAAATCCAAAAATATAAATTTTTCCTCCAGCAAGTGTCCCAATCATAAGCGAGCGCGTCGACGCGCTACGTGTTGGGCTGAAAAATCTGTTTTGAGACCAAAATCTTTCAAAATGACAAAAATTTCTCCAAATTTGCTCAAATTTGGAGCGACGACCCTCCATCCTGTATCATGCCCAGCCATCAAGGTGCTATAGGAAAACCATAATGATCAAGGTACTGTCAAATGAGTTTGCATGAAAAACAATCACTGCTTTTGATTATAAGGGGATTTGACAAATGAGTAGAAAAGAGTGTAATGTAGTGTACAACCTTTGCAATGGTAGTTAATATTTTTCAAGGGAGAAGTGGATACGGGACTCTATTTTTCAATGGAGAATGAGAAACAGTGCGACAATAACCATAGTAAAATAATAGCAATGACAGCAGTGTTTTGACAATGTCAATGGAGGACGTGGACAATTGAAAATAGAACTATGTCATAACATGAGTGATAAATAATGTGAAAATGACAATGGAAATAACAGTGAGAGCAGTGATGTAATGGAAAAGAGAGAGCATGGGGCTAAGATGAAAAATGAGCAGGGACACCACTGACAGTAGATGCATGAGCATATATATCAACAACACAAGTTTGCAAACCCCCACACAACCATTAACATTCATTTCCAAAACCCTAGGAAGTGATATTGGAAATAAACATAGGGTTTACATTTCTCCACATTAAACAATGATTTCTCCACTTTCAAATCACCATAATCCTATCCAAAATTCACTGAGAAATCGTGAAAAACCTACTTTCAAACCGATTGAGGCGATTTAGCATGAAACTGGACGCAGGAGCGAAAAATTTTGGCTCTGAGATTATACGCGTAGCGCGCTCACCCAGTGCGCTGCGCGCAGCATGTGCATAGCGCGCGTGTTATTTTGCACAGGCCGGTGAAGCCCAACGCGTAGCGCGCCTCTTGTGCGTAGCGCGCCTCTTGTGCGTAGCGCGCCTCCTCTGTGCGTAGCGCGCACTTCTACCTCTGGTCCACGGCCTTGAAAAACAATTTTGTGCCCCTCAACTCACCAATTCGAACTCTGCCTTGGGAATTTATGCAAATGAGTTGTCTTCCATGGCTTATATGTGTAGAAAGATATCTCATAACAATCAGATTTGATTTTAAATTTGCTCCATAACCCACTTTTATAATGTTTGGCACTTTGTCATTTAATCACTTAATATAATGTTTGTCTTTTGGCTTTTCATTATTTAAGGTCTTGGGTGAGTGACACTTGGTTGTTTCGGGGATTTGTGGTACCAGCTTTGGCAAAAATCGAAGGCTTTTCTTAAAATTTCTTATGATGAAACAAATACCCCAATTAATAAAAAATGAAATTTTGACAATTCTAGCTCAAGCAGTTTGGACTAGAATATCTTCAAATATTTTGAGAATAAAAATATGAAATGAGAATCTTTGAAACCAACCTCAGCCTCTGGACTTTCTCTGTAGCATGCAAAAGTAGAAAAACCCTGAACTCTGGGACCCTAAAACTCTTTTGTGAAACAATCATTTGTGACCAAGACTGAAGTGACTGAACCACTGTGTTTGAGAATCATAATTAGCCTGTGGTACAAACATGAGGAAACACAAGACAACCAGACCCCCTCGACAGTCAATGGCATGCCCCTAGCGAAATGCAACGAAGTGGAACGAGCGAGACACCTAAAAATGATATGCAAAAAGCGAAATGATCTCTGACGGAGGGCTGTAAGGACCGACTCTAACACAACCAACCATACATTAATTGTCCATTATGATTTTACCAAAAAAATCAAAAGTGCCTAAACAATTTACAATTAATATTTAACCCTAATTAGGGTATTCCTCAAAATATAACATGAGCTAGGAAATTACAACAATAAATCTCTTTTAATAAAATTAATGATTACACCAAAACAAATGGAAGATTTATCTTCAACCTTGAGGTTTTAAGTGTTCTTATCGGAACAAAGATATTCTTTTTCAAAAATTATATGAATATCTTTGTATTCCTAATTTCTAATGATCAAATCCACAAAGAAAAATAAAAAAATTTAAAAACAAGACACGTGGCAACCGAATTTTCTCCATACCTTATGATTACCAAGAATTAGAACTCAAAAGATCATCTAGTTTGCTCGGTGGGAGAGGAAAACCTATGAAAATGCAAATTAACGCTTACATTTTTTAATGTAACAACAATTAATAATACGAAGTACATCCCCAATTTTTCATAGAATTTTAATCGACAGTTTTCTACCATTACCATAGAAAGAGGATTAGAATGTATATTATTCATTATCTACAACAGTCGCGGATTATATATGTTCACATATCTAACATGATATTAGAGTATAATTCGCAAGCTTAAGAATGAGCTCTTTTGGTATTTCCGTACGCTAGAAGTTGATTTTTCCTTTGGGTGATGATGTGACATCGCTTTGTCTTTTTTCTAAATGACTTGAGAGGCTAGTGTACTTCAGCTTTCAACTTTAGTATGCATAGTTACATTTTCATAGAGAATAAAATGTATTTTGGAAAGAATTTTTTAATGCAAATGTTTTCCCTAATTAATACTCCCATAATGATGGCCTAGGTGATGTCATGAATCTTTAATTACCTTTTTAATAAATTGACTAATAATGACACCTAATGGAAATATACACTGATGATTTGGACCTTCGAACCTTGTAGTATGAATGAATGTGAGATGATAACTGAAATAGTGATCAAGACACATTATTGATGACTCATCACAATTAGTAATGGCATGACCAAGATGAAAATTTTGACCGTGGAATGATGGGAGCAGTAACATACCTAGACATACTAACCAATGATCAAATTTTTATTTGAAACTATAAAAAAATTCCCTAGGAACCTATCAACAACTTTGAAATGGTAAAATTTGATCACTGGTGACTGACAGGACTGAGAGACACTAATATTGGCTCCAGTTGGGGATGGTAGCTCCTTATGAGGTGTCAAGAACACCATAGACCAGGTTGCCTCATCCATTGGGCATGGAGTCAAAAATAAAAAGAAATACTTGAAATTGAAATAAATTGACAAACTGAAAGGACTCAACAAACTGCAATGAACTAACTTAAATTTTTACAAAACAGTAGTTGATCAAAGAAACCTTATGGCCTTTTCCTCAGGCTTCCATCTTCTATGAAAACTCCTTCACACCTTTTGCAACAAAATAAACTGGTATGTACAATTAAAATGAGAAATTTCTGAAAAATCAGGTGAGGTAATGCTTGAGGATCCTACCATTGACTAGTCCTCCTGAAAATGCTTTTCCATCAAGTTCTTCCAACAAAAAAGCATTTTTCTCTCTTAAAGACAAAATTCTGTATGGTCCTTTCCACACGTTTTCAAACTTTCCATGCTTCCCTTTCTCCTCGTTCAGGGCATCCCATCGGAGAACTGCATCTCCCACACTGAAATAATCTACCTTTATATTTATGTCGTATATATTCTTAATATTTTCTTGAAGCTTCAAAGTATTCTGAAATACTTCCTCTCGGGATTTCTGCAAATGAATCATCTGATTGATTCTCCGGTGAATATCATTGGGCTCATTGTCTACTTCCTGCAAAATTTTCATGACAAGGATATCAAGAGTAGTCGGAAAAATAGTTTCCACTCCACATACCAATTGAAAATGTGGCATACCTATGGATTTCTTAGTGCGTACTCTATCCTCCCATAGAGCATTAATCAACTTCTTGTGCCAATTCTTCTTATTTTCTTCCAGCAACTTCTTGATGATGTTTATCAATGATTTGTTGGATGATTCAGCCAGTCCATTACCTTGCAGGTAATATGTTGTTGAGTGCCCAAACCTTATGTGGTACTTGTCACAGAAATCAATCATCTTCTTGGATTTAAAGGAATCTGCATTATTTGTGATTATTTTATGTGGACAACCATGTCGTGAAAAAATATTAGACTCAATAAACTGTATTATTACTGTATATGTAGCCTGCCTGGTGAGGATATCCTTGATATGTTCCATGAAATAATCGGTTTCTTTCAATATCCACTTATGCTAAGCTAAAGATGAAGGGTGAATCTCACCGATAAAATCAAGACCCCACTACTGAAAGGGTGCTTGAATTGAAATGGGCTGCAAGGGCAGCGATACCAACTTCCTCTTTCCCTAAAAACTCTGACACTCATGGAAACTCATGACAATTTTGTAGACATCAAAAAATAAACTCAGCCAATAAAATCCATCCCTAGATATCTTGTTTGTTTTGGTATTCCAAAAGAGATGACTGCCACAATCTCCCTTGTGAAAATCATTCATTAACTCATTTTCCTCACTTTCAACTAAAAAATTCAACAAGACTCCTCCCGTATCTTTCCAAAATAATGCATTATTAAGAATACAATATTTCAGAGCTTTCAACTTCAATAATCTACTCTTACTCTTTGACACTTCTGGCGGAGGATTAAAATGTTGTAGTACATAAACAATGTATGAATACCAAGGAGTTGAAGTGAAAATATGTGATACTTGAGGTGTTGAATCATCCACTTTTTCATCGGAGACTGCAGCGATGAGATTGATGTCCAAAGCATGAAAATTGGACTCTGCCATAAGCTTCGCCAAATCTTCTCCCTTGATCAGCGTTTTTGCTTTAATTTTGAGGTCATACTCCGACATTGTAGTAATCCATTTTCTGCGCCTACCTTTAGGGTCAGGTTGCATCAAAACATCTTTGATTGTTGCAATTGGAACATAAGAAACAATATGCGAGTGAATAATGTACACCCGAAAATCCTTCAAAGCTTTCACAAGTTCCAGGGCCTATTTCTCAATAATACTATACCTTAGTGCTGCATCCATTATGGTTCTACTGAAAAATGAAATTGGTTTTTCTGTTTTTAGGTCCTTCTTCTGCATTAGGACATCATCTAATGTGTGCTCAAAAGAAATTGAAAAAATAATGAAATCCATAGTATAATCAGGGTTGATCAATATTGGAGTATGGGACAAAGAGAACTTGACTGAATTGAAATATTTCTTAGCATCTTCAAGCCACTTTACCTCACTATCCTTCTTTAACATGTTATTTATCTCCCATAAATGTTCAGCGAGGTTAGGAATGAACCTTGTCAAAAATTTGATCTTACCGTTAAAAGACTAAATTTCTTTCTTGTTTCTCGGAAAATCCAACTACTGGATTACTTCAATTCTTGAGGGGTCTATGCGGATGCCATCCTTTGATATGATATGCCCAAGTAACTTACCTTCTGCCATGGAAAACAAACTCTTTTTTGGATTCAACGAAATACCGAATTTCCTGCACCTCTGGAAAACAATCCTCAAATGATGCAAGTGATCTTCATCTTTTGGAGAGAAAATTGTTAAATCATCGAGGTAAATGACCAAAATTACATCTTTTTCATTAGAAAAAGTGATAGCCATCGCTTGCTGAAATGTGGCTCCTGCATTTTTCAGCCCAAAAGGCATCTTGGTGTACATAAAATCACCCCATAGTGTCGTACAAGTTGTCTTCTCACGGTCATATGGATGCATTAAAATTTAATTGTACCCTAAGTACCCATCAAGCAATGACATTCTAGAAGCACCAACTACCCTCTGCAATATGTGGTCCATATTAGGAAGAGGATAATTGTCCTTCAAGGACACTTTGTTTAGATTTTGGAAATCAATGCATCAACGTATTTCACCTGTCTTTTTTCTAACTAGAACTAGATTCGACATCCAATTAGAAAATCAAAGAGGAATAATGATACCAACCTTATACAATTCGTTTACCTCTTTCTCAATTTATGGCAACAATCTCAAATTGATCCTCCTAAGCTTTTGGCGGAAAGGCTTTTGATCAGGCTTGATAGTAATAGTGTGTTCAATTATAATTTTATCATAAACCCTAAAATCTGAATAATCACACACAAACACATATCAAAAACTCAACCAAAAGTGTTTTGTATTTACCTTTCATTTCCAAAGTCAAGGATTTTGGCAACTTCGCCATCTTTGGCTTCTTGGTTGTGCCAATATTGATATATTCAACTCCCGCTTAAGTGGGGACCATTGTTAGTTTCTTTGTGACATCATCTTGATAAAAGAGCTCTTCCAAAGGTACAAGACCTCTTGGAATAGAATTTTCTTTCAGTTGTAACACCTCTAATTTCGTTGCATTAATTCCCTGATCATCTCCATAAAATACATCATCGATATGAGAAGCAACAAACTCTTCCTCCATTTGCAGAAAATTGTTGATTTTATTTTCCTCTTGAAACACTTGCCATTGTCAAAGGTTATCTAGAACAATGGGGCGATGCTTAAAATTAATTTCATATTTCCTACTGGGATGTATCGGAATTCTAAACATACTTGCTGCAATGGCAAGAGAGTCAGCAATACAATTCTGATTTCTAGGAATCATGGAAAAAGTATATTCAGAAATTTTTTTGAGAATATCCAACATAGCATTGTGATATGCTCACATCCTTGAATTCTTGGCCTAGTATTCCCCTTTTACCTATTTTATAATCAACTCATGGTCACCTTAAACTGAAATATTTTTAGCCCCTAGCTTCTTAAGAATATTAAGCTTGATAATCAAAGCTTCGTATTCCGCTTCATTATTTGAACAATTAAAAGAAAGTTTGTATGAACAACACATGACATTGGGAGGAACATTGCATGACTGATTCATTGGGCTATGAATCCAAATTCCTATTCCAGCTCCTTCCTTTCCCATTGCTCCATCAAAATCCATAGTCCAAAGACTCTATTCTTCATCCGGAAGCTCGAATTTCGATGGCTGATCTTTATTTTTTGTTTGTTGATCCGTTGTATCAACATGATCTGTTTCTTTCACTAATTCTATTGTTTTCTCAGATAATTTACTTGGCCACAAATCATTCACTTTTTGTTCCATCTTTTTTGCATTGAAAACTTCTCCAACACTACCTGAAACTTCTAAAATTTATGCATTCTCTACTAGTTGAATATCTATATCAACTGGACTATCATCATTAAACAAAATAAAAGGCTCTAAGTCAGTATGTATAGAGTGTATAGGGTGATTATTTGGTTTATCTTCGCTAATAATCATATTTCCTCTCTTGGTTTTGTGGTACAATTTTATGAGTTGACCGAACACTCGTATATATAGTAGCATAAGAGAAATCGAGCTGCAAATTTCGTTTTAGCTTTGATCCCCATGATCGCGAGAGAAACATCCCATACCTTGGAGGAATATTAGCTACAACCACATCCATAGAAACATTCTTTAATGGAATCTTATCAAGAGATACTATTAAATCGTTAATGAGACTGAGACACCTAACCCTTCCCGAGTCAAAGGAGTAAAGGTCGTGATATGGGTGTGTAATATCCAATCCTAAATTTTCCATTAAAGCTTTGGGAATGAGATTGTGAGATTCTCCGGAGTCTAACATGGCATTGTGAAGGATGAAATCATAGACCCTAAGACTAAGGTAGAAAGGTGGGACTTCACTATTTGGTAATCTTCCATCTATAGTTGGGCCAAACAACAACTCAGGGTGGTCATCGCTAACATTCACCATATTAGAAGTTTGATTGACTTTGAGAATTTTAGCTACATGAAACTTATACAGATCATTATTTACCATTTCAGTTAAAGGAATGGAAACTTTCAATTTTGAAATTTCATTCTCTAAACTGAACAGATTGGGATATTTTTCTACCTCTTTGGAAGTGACCTCCTTCCTTTCGGATTGTTCATTGGCAGGAATCTCCTTTCTCTGACCTGCAGTTTGTGTTTCCTTATCTTTCTTTGAATTATTGGTGGATGCGTCATCGTTCTTTATCTGATTAGTAGCAGCAGACTCCTTTTACTTTTGGGGTTGAGTATCCTTTTGAGAAGTTAGCCTCTTCTGATTTGAAGTGATAGGCATGTTTTTGTTCCTCAAACTATATTGCATTTGCATTGAGCTAAGGGCATTTTGGAAACCTCTCTGATAATATTCCGTCTCTGCTACTATCATATCATCATTTGAAGGAAAAAATTGATGATCATCAGATTGATCAGCCTTAATTTCTTGAGTATATTCTTCATCTTTGGTTAAGAAAATAGGTTTCCCATCATTATAGAAAAGATGATTCTCTTCAAGAATCTCTCCTTCTTACTCAAGTGCCTAAGCATAGTTTTGTTGGAGTGGAGTTCTAATCTTTCGTTGTGCTTGCTAATCCTGACCTCTCTTATCTCTTTGTTTGATTCTGAATTCAGGTTGTTGTTGTTGTTGTCCTCAGAAATTAGGATTCCAGATATGATTTTTGGTTTCCTATCTAATACTGTCATCCTATCCATCATTTTCTCCATAGTTCTGATCAAAGTGTCCAACTTACCATCTGAAGAAGTAGATGGATCCTCTTTAATTGTTACCCTTCTTTCTGTTTTCATTTTGTATTTCTTAATCATCAAATTTTCCTCCACACTCACTGCATTTCTCTGCATTTCTTCGAGAGTTGTAGGACTCCTTTCCTTAGCTGATAGGCCATATCGGGATCGAAGGCATCGGGATAATGGAGAAAATCCAAGCCAGGAGGAGGCTTGATGTCATTTGGAATTGAACTGTAGACCTTGTTGAATCAGGTAGTCTTGCAAAGATTCATTGGGATTCCTTCTCAAAACATCATATTCACCAAGAATCTGAATAGGATTCTTTTTTTCTTCCCATTTGGCTAGAAATAAATTAGTCAATTGTTGTGGATTTGCAACTGAATTTGCAGCTAAAGTACAAAACCATGTCTTCACATCTCTTGAAAAAATTTGAGCAATTACCCTCATCTTTGCATAATCATTGTCGATTTATTCAAGATCGATGAAATCAGTGACCTTTAGAATATCTTGCTGGGTTGTAACCCCTATTGTCCCATCAAACTGAGGAATCCTTTGACCATACCCTTGAGGTAAAGAAGTGAGTTGGGCAGGTAATATCAAAGGGCCAAATCTCGCCATGAATGTTACAGAAGGTTGTGCAGGAGTAACAATAGGAGGTGTTGTTTGAGGAGGATTTTTTGAGGAAGTAATGAATAATGAGTGGAAGATGTTGCAACAGCTGAATAAGATGATGAAGGTAAGGATGTAGCATTAAACAAGATTTCTTCTTGATACTGAATATAGGATTTCTCAGAGGTGTATTGTAATTTATTAGCCAATTTTTGAAGCTTGTGATAATGGGACCAAACCTTCCTATCAGTTTCAAATGAAGACTCTAATGATGGTGGACTCAATTCAATTTTTACAGGATCATATAATATTTCTGAAAGTGAAGTTTCAGTTATAGTCTTTAATAATGAAAGCTCAAATTTGATGTCAAAAGGTAAATCTTCTAGTGTAGTCAAATCAATAGGGAGTGATATAGATATTACCAATGATGGTGAACTTGAGTCAAGTTGCCAGATTTGTGATCTTTGTTTCTTTAGAATATTATCTGGGTCTTCAATCAGTGATGGTGGAATTGGATCAAGGTTTGATCTTGTGAACTTCTTAGGAGTTGTTGTACTTGTTTCTCATAGGCAGTCCTTGGCTGCAAAAACTATGCCAGGAAACCAACTCAACCATCTTTAGGCTCAAGCTGGCCCTTGAACCAGAGGGGGCTCCCTCGGCTGTTACGAGGCCTTGTTTAACAATGTTTACTATCACCAAACAGAAACGTTTGAAGCACAATGGCTAGATTTATGGTTTTAATTGGAGGTGGTTGGCTATCAATGATAATCCCTATTCATGAATAAATCCCTCCTTTACAGAGTCCTTTCTCAAAGTGTCAGCTTCCACCCTGACAGAAGAACTTAGATTTTTAAAGAATTTGAAAGAAGAATGTATGGAGATTCCTGATAATTAAGGAATCAAATAGAATACTTAATAAATCAGGCATATTTGGATGTGTGTAGAAATCTTCTACAGCCAAACAAAGCACATCCAGGAGAAGATAGAAGTGGCAAACAATAAATAGTTCAAAGAGGAGCTTACTCAAACATAAATTCTGATCTACTAATCTCTTTAAACAATTATAAATTCACAGGGGATTTCAGAGAGTCGATTGAAATTCAATCTATTCCTACCCATCTCTTCTATGTAACTATGGACATGTGCGGAAATAGATTATGAAAATACTTGAAAAACATACAAGAAACACAAATTTTGTCAAAGCCAAAGTTGAAATACTTCAACTAGAATTTCTAGAAAAAGAGTTTTACAAAGCTAAAGGGGTCTTAGCCTCAAAAGCCCACCCATTCTTATTACAATCCATCCAATATATAGAAACTACTATAAGCTAGATCTTTGCTAGTTTTTAGGAAAATAAAACAAAATCTTAACAATATACTAAAAATAAAATATAATTTATTACAAACTTTCGCGAAATAAAATCAAATAAAACTAAATATAAGAAATTTCTTGTAAAAGAATTTGGAAATTTTGGAGCTGCCGATGCCAAATGGTCTTTCAATCTGGAATTAGCCCTTTTGATATGTTGATCTTTTTCTTGAAGATATGAATCTATTTCCTTAAAATGAGGAAAGATCTGCCACCTATTTGCTATCTGTCCCTTTCTCATCCATTTAAATAGAAACAAATGTCAAGGAATGGATCTTTGCATCTTTTAGGAAGATACCAAATGCAAATACATGGCGATCTATATTCTCAAAAGGTTGACCATTCAATTTTTTCCGCGTCCTGCATCACTATGCTTTCAGTTTGTCCTCGTATAAATCCTTCTTTGGCTTCTTTGTTTAAGAGCCTGAACAAAAACAATCACTGACATGATCTGCAAAAATTCTGGATATGTCTTTCTTCATAGAATTCTCAGATGGAGATGTTTCTTTGTCCATTTCTTGTTATCTCGTAGATATTTAGGCATGAGCTCATTAAAAAGCTTGCAAACCTCTTAACCTACACGCTTATCTGCAGACATCACTACTAAGCATTTCGCTTCTTTAAATTCTGAAGAATGAGTTGGTCAATTCCCTCAATCTATGTGTGCACCCTTCATAGAACCTGACAAAAATACCTAAGCGTTCATAATCTGGAAAAATTTCCCTTAAAGCACCGAATTAACATGATTCTACACAAAACCCACGTTTCAAATTTTTGAGATTTGACTTCAACTTCCCAGAAATGGAGCCCGAAATTCACTGTACGAAAATGCCAACGAAATTTTTTACCCAACTGCGTTGTTGCACGTGTAGAACATTACATTGCATAAAGGAAGCATGAAAGTGTTTTTCCATTGTTTTTGCACCATTATGTTCATAATTCCATCTCATAAGAGACATGATCAATGCTCTTTATATTCTTAATAATTTTGGCACTAACATCGACATGTCAATCTTGTTTTTAGACTAGTCCCACAAAGTGTAGGTGAGGGTTCGATGTTCAAGTTCTCCTTCAAGACCTCTCATAGCTAGAAGTGTTTTGCACATAATATTTCATCTGGTATACAATCATGCTATTTTTGGACCACTTTAGGTTGAGCCTGCTTTCTCAAACGTTCTGGAAGTAGGGACTGCCACTTTGTTATGACTGGAAGCTTAGTGATAGCAAACACTAGTCTTGAATGAATATGGATCAAAAAAATAGTCTCGTTTGCTTCCTTGAGATAGTGTTTCCACATGAAATCCAAAGAAAGACGATTGCCAGCAATAAAAATAAAGGTGACCTTTGGCTTGCTAGAGAGATTTTTTATTAAGTTCGCATGATTTGAACTCAATGGGAGCTCAATTGGGCCTCTAGCTTGAACATAAAAAAACACAAAAACGTCATCCATGAAGAGGACCCCAACTTGTAAATCCATTGATAATGTCGTTGGAGTTGATCGCTGGGAGCCTTCTTCTTCATCTTCGTTCAATGTTGATTTTCCCCTTCTGCTAGTGCAACGCTGAGCATTATGTGCTCAACCTAAAACCACTGATAGATTTCAGAGGGGGTCTTTTTTGATAAGAGGTTTCGCAGTTGGGGGTGCGAACTACTCCATACAATGACACGTGCCCAAGAGTAGTTTTACAAAACAACTAATTTCGGACCCCCCAAGCTTTTAAAGCTCGAATCACCCTGGGGGGTCCGAAATGAATGGAGACCATCCTTCATAAATTAAAAATGTTGGATTGGAATTAGTATTTAAAATTTAATTAACTTTATAATATAATTTTAATCTAAAACAAATATTTCCATAAAAATATAGTTATATTTTTATAAAAGTAATATATTTAAATTAATATATAAAATTAATAAACCATTCCAAAGCATAATATATATATCTTTCATCATTATTAACTTACCAAGAAATTAGCAATTTTTCACTGCAAATTAAAAATTTTGGGTGTGCCAAAACATGTTACAACATCGGCTTCAATGGGGACTACTTCCCCTTGTGGGATGCACAGAATAAGCAAATCAATTTACTTTAGCGTTGGGCATGGAGTCATACTGTAAACCTGGTCATCAGCCATTATCTGTCATAACCAATTCTCACGGAGCAATCCAGTCATTTGAATAGCCTGCTAGGGCGGACTGCAGCCTACAGCTGTGAAATGAAACCATATGCCAGCACTATTCCGTATACTCTTTTCATACTGAAAACTGAAAAATTATAAATTCTAGACTGGAAATATAATTTGATCTATCACACCATTCTTAAACAATGAACATGTTGATCTACTGCATACTGAAACTCTGAATTTCTATTCAATCCCCACACTTCTATCTAACTAAACTGGAAACTTTGCACTGTTATATGTAATCTTTTTTCCAATTTATCCAAGTGAGGAGTAGATCTATTGGAAAACCACGCTACCAGCAGCTGAAAATCTGAAGAGTATATACAATATGAACATAAAATCATATGGAAAACTTATACTCACAAATTTACTTTAAAAGATGCTTCCTCTGTAGACATGTTAGATTTCTGATCATGGTTGTGAGGAAGATACATTTACTGCTGATTTCAAGTATCAGCAAACCATGCATAGCAGTAAAGGAAACTGAAATCTAAAAAGAGTGGGATCGGTATCCCAATGGAATCGCCATCCGACAAAGTGGAGTCGCCAGGTGAAAATAATGCAACCAATACAAATGCATATTCGTGGTTCACCAGCAATGAATAGATCTAATATTTATCGCACACCGGGGAAAATATCTTTGTTACTTCGCTCCCCACCAATGGCGCCAAATGTTGTACATGTTTCTTATACGCAATCCTTGGCTGCAAAAACTACGCCAAGAAACCAACTCAATCGGATTTAGGTTCAATTTGGCCCTTGAACCAGAGGAGGCTCCCTCGGTTGTGACGAGGCCTTGTTTAACATTGTTCATTGTCACCAAACAACAACATTTGAAGCACAATGGCTATATTTATGGTTTTAATTGGGGGTGATTGGTTATCAATGATAATCCCTATTCATGTATAAGTCCCTCCTTTACAGATTCCTTTCTCAAAGTGTCAGCTTCCAGCCTGGCAAAAGAACTTAGATTTTTAAAGAATTTGAAAGAATAATGTATGGAGATTCTTGGTAATTAAGGAATCAAAAATAATACTTAATGAATCAGGTAGATTTGGATGCATGTAGAAAGCTTCTACAGCAACACAAAGCTCATCCAAGAGAAGATAGAAGTGGAAAACAATAACCAGTTCAAAGAGGAGCTTACTCATACAAAAAGTATGATATACTAATCTCTTTAAACAATTATAAATTCGTAGGGGATTTCAAAGAGATTGAAATTCAATCTCTTCCTACCCAGCTCTTCTATGTAACTCTGGACATGTGCAGAAATAGATTATTAAAATATTTGAGAAACATACAAGAAACACAAATTCTATCAAAGCCAGAGCTGAAATACTTCAATTAGAATTTTTGGAAAAAGAGTTTTACAAATCTGAAGCGGTCTTGGCCTCAAAAGCCCACCCATTCTTATTACAATCCATAAAATATATGGAAATTACTATAAGCTAGTTTTTTGCTAGTTTTTAGGAAAATAAAACAAAATCTTAACAATATACTAAAAATAAAATCTAATTTATTACAAACTTTCTTGAAATAAAATCAAATAAAACTAAATATAATAAATTTATTGCGAAAGAATTTGAAAATGATGGAGCATTCGATGCCAAATGGTCTTTCAATCTGGAATTAGCCCTTTTGATGTGCTGATATTTTGCCTGAAGATATGAATCTGTTTCCTTAAAACAAGGCAATGTCTGCCACCTATCTGCTATTTGTCCCTTTCTCATCCATTAAAATAGAAACAGATGTCAAGGAATGGATCTTTGCATCTTTCAGGAAGATGTCAAATGCAAACACATAGCGATCTATATTCTCAAAAGGTTGATAATTCAATTTTTTTTGCGTCCTACATCACTATGCTTTCAGTTTTTCCTCGTATGAATCCTACTTTGGGTTCCTTGTTCAAGAGCCTAAACAAAAACAATCACTCACATGATTTTCAACAATTATGGGCATGTCTTTCTTCATAGAATTATCATATAGAGATGTTTCTTTGTCCATTTATTGTTATCTCGTAGATCTTTAGGCATGATCTCATTGAAAAGCTTGAAAACCTCTTGACCTACATAATTATCTGCAGACATCACTACCAAGCATTCCGCTACTTTAAATTCTAAAGAATGAGTTGGTCCATTCCCGCAAACTATGTGTGTACCCTTCATAGAATCTTAAAAAGCTCCCTTACCGTTCATAATCTGGAAATATTTCCCGCGATGCACCTAATTAACATGATTTTGCACAAAAACCACATTCCTTTTTTTTGATATTTGACTTCAACTACCCAGAAATGGAGCCCGAAATTCACTGTGCGAAAATGCCAACGAATTTTTTTACCTAACTATGTTGTTGCATGTGTAGAAACTTCATTGCGAAAAGGAAGCATGAAAATGTTTTTAAATTGTTGTTGCACCATTCTGTTCGAAATTTCGTCTAATAAGAGACATTATCAATGCTCTTTATATTCTTAATACTTCTGGCACTAACATCTGCATGTCAATCTTGTTTTTAGACTGGTTCCAGAAAGTTTAGATGATGGTTCGATGATAGCTAGCAGTGTTTTGCACATAATGTTTCATCTGGTATACAATCATGCTATTTTTGGACCACTTTAGGTTGAGCCTGCTTTCTCAAACGTTCTGGTAGTAGGTACCGCCTCTTTGTTATGGTCGGCAACTTAGTGATAGCAAACGATGGTCATGAATGAATATAGATCGAAAAACTAGTCTCTTTTGCTTCCTTGAAATAGTGTTGCCACATGAAATCCATAGGAAGACGATTCTTCACAATAAAAATAAAGGTGAACTTTTGCTTTCTGGAGATAGTTTTGATTAATATCACATGATTTGAACTCAATGGGACCTAAATTGTGCCTCCATATTGAACCAAAAAAACACAAAAACAACGTCCATGAAGAGGACCCCAACTTGTACATCCATCGATAATGTCATTGGAATTGATGTTTGGGAGCCTTCTTCTTCGTCGTCGTTCAATGTTGATTCTCCCCTTCTACTGCTACAACATCAAACATTATGTTCTCAACCTGAAAATACTGACAGATTTCGGAGGGGGTCTTTGTTGATAAGAGGTTTTGCAGCTGGGGTTGCGAACTACTCCATACAATGACATGTGCCCAAGAGTTGTTTTACAAAACAACTAATTTCGGACCCCCCAAGATTTTAAAGCTCGTATGACCCTAGGGGGTCCGAAATGAATGGAGACCGTCCTTCATAAATTAAAAATGCTAGATTGGATTTAGGCTTTAAAATTTAATTAATTTTATAATATAATTTTAATTTAAAAAAATATTTCCATAAAAATATAATTATATTTTTATAAAAATAATATATTTTAAATTAATATATAAAATTAATAAACCATTCCAAAGCATAGTAAATATATCTTTCAGCATTTTTAACTTAGCAAGAAATTGAAAATTTTTCACTGCAAATTAAAAAATTTAGGTGCGCCAAAACATGTTACAACATCGGCTCCAATGGGGACTACTTCCCCCTGTGGGACGCAGAGAATAAGCATATGACTTGCCTTTAGCGTTGGGCATGGAGTCATACTGTAAACCTGATCATCAACCATTATCTGTCATAACCAATTCTCACAAATCAATCCAGTCATTTGAATAGCCTGCTAGTGCAGACTGCAACCTGCAACTGTGAAATGCAACCATATGCCAGCACTATTTTGTATACTCTTTTCATACTGAAAACTGAAAATTTATAAATTCTAGACTAGAAATATAAGCTGATCTATCACACCATTCTTAAAAAATGAACACGTTGATCTACTGCATATTGAAACTCTGAATATCTATTCAATCCCCAAACATCTATCTAACTAAACTGGAAAACTTTGCACTGTTAGATGTAATCTGCTTTCTAATGTAGCCAAGTGTAGAGTGGATCTATTGACAGATCATGCTACCAGCAGCTGAAAATCTGAATAATATATAAAATATGAACTTAAACTCGCATGGAAAACTTATACTCACAGATGTACTTTAAAATATGCTTCCTATGTAGACATGTTAGATTTTTTATCATGGTTGTGACGAAGATACATTTACTGTTGATTTCAAGTATCAGCAAACCCTGCATAGTAGTAAAGGCAACTGAAATCTGAAAAGAGTGGGATCAGTTTCCCAGTGGAATTTCCATCCGACAAAGTGGAGTCGCCAGGTGAAAATAATGCAACCAATACAAATGCCTATTCGTTGTTCACCAACAATGAATAGATCTAATCTTTATCGTACTCCGGGGAAAATATCTTTATTACTTCGCTCCCCGACAACGGTGCCAAATGTTGTACCTGTTTCCCATAGGCAATCCTTGGCTGCAAAAACTACGCCAGGAAACCAACTCAACCAGCGTTAGGTTCAAGTTGGCCATTGAACTTGAGGGGGCTCCCTCGGTTGTTACGAGGCCTTGTTTAACGTCATTCATTGTCACTGAACAACAACATTTGAAGCACAATGGCCAGATTTATGGTTTTAATTGGGGGTGGTTGGCTACCAATGATAATCCCTATTCATGAATAAATCCCTCCTTTGCAGAGTCCTTTCTCAAAGTGTCAGCTTCCAGCCTAACAGAAGAACTTAGCTTTTTAAAGAATTTGAAAGAAGAATGTATGGAGATTCTTGATAATTAAGGAATCAAACAGAATACTTAATAAATTAGGCAAATTTGGATGCATGTAGAAAGCTTCTATAGCCAAACAAAGCTCATCCAAGAGAAGATAGAAGTAACCAGTTCAAAGAGGAGCTTACTTAAACAAAAACTATGACATACTAATCTCTTTAAACAATTATAAATTCGCAGGGGATTTCAAAGAGATTGAAATTCAATCTATTCATACCCAGATCTTCTATGTAACTCTGGACATGTGTGGAAATAGATTATGAAAATACTTGAAAAGCATACAAGAAACACAAATTCCGTCAAAGCTAGAGCTGAAATACTTCAACTAGAATTTCTGGAAAATTAGTTTTACAACACTGAAGTGGTCTTGGCCTCGAAATCCCACCCATTCTTATTACAATCCATAAAATATATAGAAATTACTATAAGCTAGTTGTTTGCTAGTTTTTAGGAAAATAAAACAAAATCTTGACAATATACTAAAAATAAAATCTAATTTATTACAAACTTTCTCAAAATAAAATCAAATAAAACTAGATATAATAAATTGATTGCGAAAGAATTTGTAAATGCTGAAGCAGTTGATGCCAAAAGGTCTTTCAATCTGGAATTATCCCTTTTGATATGCTGATATTTTGTCTGAAGATATGAATTTTTTTCATTAAAACAAGGAAATATCTGCCACCTATCTGTTATCTGTCCCTTTCTCATCCATTAAAATAGAAACAAGTGTCAAGGAATGGATCTTTGCATCTTTGAAGAAGATGTCAAATGCAGAGACATAACAATCTATATTCTCAAAAGGTTTACCATTCAATTTTTTCTGTGTCCTACATCACCGTGCTTTCAGTTTGTCCTCGTATGAATCCTGCTTTGGGTTCTTTGTTCAAGAGCCTAAACAAAAACAATCACTGACATGATCTGCAACAATTTTGGATATGTCTTTCTTCAAAGAATTATCAAATAGAGATGTTTCTTTGTCCATTTTTTGTTATCCTGTAGATCTTTAGGCATGAGCTCATCGAAAATCTTTCAAACCTCTTGACCTACACGCTTATTTGTAGACATCACTGCCAAGCAGTACGCCGATTTAAATTCTGAATAATGAGTTGGCCCATTCCTGCAATCTGTGTGTACCCTTCAGAGAATATTAAAAATCTCCCTAACCATTCATAATCTGGAAAAAATTCCTTCAATGCACCTAATTAACATGATTCTGCACAAAACCCACGTTCTGTATTTTTGAGATTTGACTTCAACTTCCCAGAAATGAAGCCCGAAATTCACTGTGCGAAAATGCCAACGAAATTTTTTATCCAACTGCATTGTTGCACATGTAGAAAACTTCATTGCAAAAAGGAAGCATGAAAGTGTTTTTCCGTTGTTGCTGCACCATTCTGTTTGAAATTCCGTCTCATAAGAGACATGATCAATGCTCTTTATATTCTTAATAATTCTAACACTAACATCTGCATGTCAATCTTGTTTTTAGACCAGTTCCACAAAGTGTAGGTGAGGGTTTGACGTTCAAGTCCTCCTTCAAGACCTCTCATAGCTAGCAGTGTTTTGCACATAATGTTTCATCTGGTATACAATCATGATATTTTTGGACCACTTTAGGTTAATCCATCTTTCTCAAATGTTCTAGTAGTAGGGACTGCCTCTTTGTTATGGTCGACAGCTTAGTGATAGAAAACGTTGGTCTTGAATGAATATAGATCGAAAATAGTGTTTCCACATGAAATACATAGGAAGACGATTCCACGCAATAAAAACAAAGGTGATATTTGGATTTCTGGAGAGATTTTTGATTAAGTTCTCATGATTTTAACTCAATGAGACCTAAATTGGGCCTCCAGCTTGAACATAAAAAACACAAAAATGGAGGCCATGAAGAGGACCCCAACTTGTACATCCATCGATAATGTCGCTAGAGTTGGTGGCTTGGAGCCTTCTTCTTCATCGTCGTTCAACGCAGATTATCCCCTTCTGCTGCTGCAACGTCGAACATTAACATACACAAATTTTCTCAACCTAAAACCATTGACATATTTCGGAGGGGGTCTTTGCTGATAAGAGGTTTTGCAACTGTGGGGTGAAAACTACTCCAGACAATGACACATTCCCAAGAGTTGTTTTACAAAACAACTAATTTCGGACCCCCCAAGATTTTAAAGCTCGAATGACCCTCGGGGGTCCCAAATTAATGGAGATCATCTTTCATAAATTAAAAATGTTGGATTGGACTTAGGCTTTAAAATTTAATTAATTTTATAATATAATTTTAATTTAAAACAAATATTTCCATAAAAATATAATTATATTTTTATAAAAATAATATATTTTAAATTATATATAAAATTAATAAACCATTCCAAATCATAATAAATATATCTTTAAGAATTTTTAACTTAGCAATAAATTGACAATTTTTCATTACAAATTAAAAATTTTAGGTGCGCCAAAACATGTTACAACAGGAGCCAGTTCTGAAAACTTCACTTTGGCTCTGAAAATGTGAGTCAGTGTTCTTGAAAGCTAGGTCTATCACCCACAAGACTAGATCTCAATGAATTTATCATGAAATACCAGGGAAGATGTGATATTTCATTC
Source organism: Pinus albicaulis (assembly GCA_034641835.2). NCBI lineage: Eukaryota > Viridiplantae > Streptophyta > Pinopsida > Pinales > Pinaceae > Pinus > Pinus albicaulis. Next base: position 189,923 of record JAXQQM020092107.1, on the reverse strand, counting down.
CCCAGTTACAGCGTCAAAAAATGCTATCCTCCACAATGTCCCAAGGCTGAGAATGGAAACCGAAGGATGTAGCCTCGAACCACTTAGGATTTGGTAGCTATCCCTACCAAATTAGAGATGGATCTCTCTGTGATGTCACAGCCAACAAGGTGACTGGAGAGGGTAAAATATATTAGGCTAGGTATTGAGCTCTAGGGTTTTGAAATTTATGGTTTACCTGGATGTGGAGGAGAGTTCAAGGAAACTAGCTCAGATCTCAAAATATTTTAGTTGTAGGGATACAAAGGAGCAAGGTGGGTATGTTCAGTGACACTTTGAGGTTTTCAGTCATAGTGTAGGGTGGAAAATTAAAGGTTCAAAATGAGCATGACAAGCATGAGTTCATTTATAAGAATATGAATAACATAAACATGAAATTCCTACCAAAACAGAGCAGTAACTTGAGAATTTTGTTCAAAATCTCATAGGAAGATGATTGAAAGAAAAGATATGGAAAGAAGGAGAAATAAAAATTCATAAAATTGATTTCTAGAAGGAAAACATTGTCACAAAATCACACCACAAGAATCCTTATATAAAAGCTGCAACTGGCCTTGTATTTCTGCAAAAATATACTGTACACAAAGCTCCAAGCCTTCTACTCTCTATTGTCCAACCTTGAATCTGGCCGAGAAAAAGATACATATATACCAAAACCACATTCCCCTCTCTCAGGGGTCGAATCACTCATGATAGGAACTTATTTACATAAATTTCTCTAACCAAGCCTAAGACTAGGGAGGTTAGAACAAACTCTCCTTTTAACCTTTGACTGACTTTCTAACATCAACGACCATCATAGTTACATCAATTTTACATTTACAAGCTCAATTACACTTGATCACATCATTTAGAAACCCAAATTTACTAATTACATCATGATAAATCGATTTTTACTGATAAAAACCAAAAATTGACCTTGCTGACAAAAGCACAACGAATTTCTTCATAAGCGCAGCGTGCCTACTAGAAGCACATCATGCACTTTGTGAGGATGTTTTGAGAGAGTTCCCTTGGTCCATTTACTATCTAAAAAATAATGATGATATCTGAGTGTGTCTACTAGCCTCATGAAGTGTTTACTCTGCAAAAAATCCTTTTCTAGACCTCCAAAAAACACTTTTCCCATAGCTACTCCCAGAAGCACAACGTGGGATCTGAAACACTGGCAGAAACCTATTTTTGAACATGTTTTTTGGCTTTTCCTCTGAAACTACAAGCTGAGATTGCAACACAACTTTATACCTACAATGTAATAATTAATATTTATCCAACACTTTACTTTAGACCTCATTTATTTCCCTCGGGAATAAGCACAACGTGAGCTCGTTGCGCTTCTATACATCTCAAAATTGCCAAAATACCCAAAAATTTGAAAATTGACAAAATTTCTTCAAATTTTCTTGAAATTAGTTTCTTTGAATCCTTGGGTGATGGGTTAGACAATCAAGGATGCAAAAAAAATCAAGTCCAAGTTGTCTCTCTTCCTTAGCTTAATTAGGGTTTTCCTTAGCCTCTTTTTCATGTTTTTTACCCTAATTTGAGAAATCTTGTTTCTGGTGCAGTAATGCATTGTCATGTGCCTTTGGAGCTTTTTTTTCCTCTTAGCCCTCTTGATAAGATTTTCCAAATGATTATTTAACTTACCAAGCCAAATTTCTTATCTTGTTCAATCTATGTTGCAATCAACTCATCAAAATCCTCTTGACCTAGTGATGGAGATGGTTCACTTTCTGTCTCTTCCTACCCCTTGAGACCTCTTGTTCTTGGACTCCTTGGTTTGATTTGCAGCTCCTTATCCTCAAGATGATCAAAATCAATCACATACATACCTTTTTCATCCTTCTCCTCCAAATTTGGCTTGGGTTTACTAAGCAATTTTTTTTTACTTGAAGCTTCCTATTCTCCTGCTGAAGAAATGCTATCATGAAGTTGTCCTTTGAAAGTCTTTCCTTTAGCTCTTTGATTTCAGCTTCCTTCTCCTTGATAATTCTCTCAGGTGACTTATCCTCCTCATTCATTTCTAGGTCTTCCATGTCAGTTTTAAAGTGTACCTGTTCTTCCTCCTATAATGGTGCCTCATGTTGATATGTTGATGTCTCTTTTTCAACTGATTTAGGTTGAGCCCTTTCCACACTTCCAGGACCAAACATCAACATTTTTCCTCTGTTGTAGGTTCTGGTCACCTCTGCACTAGGTTTCCTTGTCCTTGTTTTCCTTGTGGAACTAACTTCCTAAGGTTTTGGTGATGCCAAAGGAGTAGATTGACTGTTAGGTTGACTTGTAGCAGGAAAAAGATAGGCTAATTGTATGAATGCATTCCAAGATAAGTTGATATTTGAAAGCTTATGGAAGAAAATGGCTTTGACCAAGCCATGGTGAAACGAGTTTTATTGATGATCCTTCCCTTTACTTTGTACCTTCGCTTCCATCTTGACAAGGCTTCTATAGAGGTAGTGTGGTAAGTCAAGAGGCTTGACACCTATGAAATGCATCAGTAATATTACATGGTACTGGTATAGCCTTGAAAACCTACCCTTGGAGTTAAAGTACCTCATTTTCATTTTCATTAATGTATCATACCTGTCAAGAAATTTTCTAAAGGGAAAAATATGTTTTGGAGCATCTTTATGATGAGGCTTTAGGAAATATTTGTAGTTCTCCATGTCTAAATCCATGCCTTTAAATCAATTTTCTCCATGATTTGGAATACCTATAGCTATGGAAATGGCATCTACTGTAATATTGAATTCAACGCCTGCAATGTTGGCTTTATCCTTCTTAAAGGTGGTGAAAAACAAGCTTGTCAATTGAGCATGGTAACCTGTTGTTGAATCTTTTCACAAAAACCAAAATAACCCACATCCTCAAAGGCTTTCCTGATGAAAGGTGAGGCTATGATCTCTTTGACTTGTGATGGCTCATACCTAGACACTTTCCCACAGTTATTATACTTTTTCTTCTCTGTGTCACTGTTTCCAGTTTCCATGATGTGAAACCCTAGTTGACTAGGAAGGAAAGGGAGAGGGTATGACTGTGAAAATAGGGGATAAGGGAGTGTAGTGTTGAAGGAAAGGGATGAAGGGATTAGGAAGTGTGTAAATTTATAGGAAAATTATAGGGGATAATAGTAGATGTTAGGGATTTTATGGAAGTGAGAATTTTTAAAAATGATGAGGGGAAGGTGTTAAAATGGAAAAAACATAGTCATAGGCCCAGGAAACTATTAATGGGGTGGCCTAGGCTAGGGTGTGTAAGGAAATGTAGGAGATGAAGGGGAATAGGTGAGGGAAGTATGAAGGATGTAGATGAGTCTAGGGGAGTAGAAAATTTAGGGTTTAAACATTGATTTGAGACAAATCGACCTAGAAATGAAAAGCATAGTGAAAACCCTAGAAGAGGGAAATCCACTGAAATTTTGAGAAGACTGATGCAAAATAAGGGTGCCAACGGATACATACTTTTCGAACATCTATTGAAAACCATGGATTGTTGAAATGATACCTTTTATATTCTTACTACACTCGGCATAGGAGGAAAAGCATAGCATAGGAGGAGAATTCGTGTTTTCAAGGAGAAATTTGATTGCTCTAAAGGCTGAAATTCACTTTTCCAGTGGAGAGATGTCTTATGAGAGTGAAATGAGAAAATTATGAGATTTTTTGGTCTTTTCATAGGTTGGAAGTCAATTTTTCCTTTGGGTGATGATGTGACATCACTTTGTCTTTTTGCAAAATGACTTGATAGGCTAGTGTACTGCAGCTTTCAACTTTAGTATGCATAGTTACATCTTCAGAGAATAAAATGTACTTTGGAAATAAATTTTGAACACTTTCCCTAATTACTACTCCCATAATGATGACCTAGGTGATGTCATGACTCTTTTATGACCTTTTTGATAAATTAACCTAATAATGACACCTAATGGATTTATAAACTCATGATTTTGACCTTTGAACCTTGAAGTATGAATGACCATGAGATTATAACTGAAATAGTGATCAAGACACATTATTAATGACTCATCACAATGAGTGATGGCATGACCAAGATGACAATTTTGACCATGGAATGATGGGAGCAGTAACATACCTAGACATACTAATCAATGATCAAATTTTTATTTGAAAACCTATTTGAAACTATATAAATTTTCCCTATGACCCTATCAACAACTTTGAAAGAGTAAAATTTGATCGATGGTGACTAATAGGACTGAAAGACACTAATACCTTCTTCTACCACATCCTACTAGTGTTTCACTACCATGTGGCCTCCAATGGTTGTGCCATATGTCATCCAAAAAAAGGCCACTTGACCACCCAAAAGGGTCAATCCTACCTACCACATTTCATGCATATAATGTGTCACGCATAAACTTAGCGACATCATCAACTTGGCCACATCACCCTTGCCACATCATCTTGGTCCCGATTCCTCAACCCATCCCATCCATGGAACTTTACTCAAGCATGGGACCGTGTAGCGAGGGATTAAAACTAGTCCCTCATTAATGCCTCTCAATCACTCTGGTGATTAAGATAATCCCACGCTCAATCCCTAATTGAGGTCCTTTCCTAGTCCTGCATGGTATCGAAGTTGACATATTCTCCTCCTATCAGGACTTAAGTCATGGGATACATTGGCCTACCCCATTACATTTGACACAATTCTCTTTTAATTCTAGCCCATGTAACCATGTCAACGCGGTCCCAAGTCCCTAGTCCACTCTAGCTACACACCTTTCGAACTTAACCATGAGATCCCAAGTTCGTGCATACATCATGTCGATGGGTTCCACTTAGCACATATCTCATCAGAGTGAGTTCCTCCCCACACATGCTTCACCCCATCCCCATCCCTTTTAAGACTATGTCTAAATTAACTACTTGTGGAGCCTAGGTTGTGTGCACCTCAGCATAATATCATATAGGTCCTGACCCTTTTTAAGACTGTGCCCAATTCAAACTACTTAGAGATCCTAAGATATAGGCTCGTGAATCGTAGAAATTTTCATTCGTTACCAACAGATTAACAAAAGAGAAACTACCCAATCAACAATAAGATCAAGTACCTCTAAACACTAAGAATATATTAGTTCCAAAGACATGAACGAGAACAAGGCCCAACACCATCAAGACTCTTCCATATATTAGATGTTGATCAAAGCTTAAGAAATGACTCAAAAAAATATATTTCTCACAAGGCATGCACATTTTATACTACCTCTGTGAACTCATTGAATCCACACATTACATCAGAATAACTAAACACATTCAGGAAACCAAGCTCATTCGTGTATCTAGCTTTGTACCTCATAATATGAACATAAAACATAGAGATCTATAAGATCTAACATAGGCATGATAGTAGATAAAACAAAACATTAAACATGCACATTATAAAGAGATCAACAACCTTTCATAGGTTGAACCAATCCATACATTTTCATAGAACATACAAGACATTGTTCATCAACACTTGGTACAAATATTTGTAAAGTAAATACACTTTTCTAATTAACTTAAGTGACTGGAAACTAAGGGAGGGACTTTAGATATCCACCCAACCATAAGATAGCTACATCATACTCTTTCTTGTAGCTAACCACCCCCAAGCCAGATCCAATGTTTGAAGGGATACTCACTTAGGGAATTCACCTAAGGTTCATATGGGGTATTTCCCAATTCTAGGAGTTTAGATATACAATCTAACTGGTTTATCAACTTTATTTTTAAGGAAATCAATTGAGGATTTTGTATTACATTATCTAAGTAGTTTATCATTTTTCTTAACAAGCACTAGGTGGTTTATTATCTTCTTTAGGAAGCACTTAGTGGTTTATTATCTCTTTTTAGCAAACACCACAGTTGTTTAGCTACTTTTCCTAGTGTTTTATTAGCCTTATAGCAATCACTCATAGTCCAATCCTCTAAATAGCCCCCCACTAACGATTCAAACTTGTACACCACAGTCTAATGACCTCAACACACCAATCTAGGGGATCACACCCCAATAATCTCAGTAAAAAAAAAAAAATCTCAATCACAGCTCTTGCTTTCTCCTGTGCTCATGCTCCTCATTTTGCCTATAGTTCTCTCTTCTTTTTTCCTCTTAATTGTCCCTCTTGATTTTTCTTGCATCCTCCATTTTTCCTTGAGGCTCCTCACCTTCTACAAGACTACCTAGCTTCCATTCGCTCACATCGTCAAAACAAGAAAGGAATCGGATTTTTTCCTCTACCCAATTGGTCCTTTCTAGTTACTATGTGGTGGATCATTTTGTTACACCAAAAAACACCACTCTTCCACTTCTCCACTAACCCCATCAGATCTCTATCCATGTGTCCCCCCTCTAAGGCCAGTGTTTCGTATTTAATTATTTTATGATTACATATCATGTCACACCTAGATATGGTCTCCATGCAGGAATTACATAGTCATCATTTTAACATTACAAAAACATGGATTAACATTGTGGGTGTTACAAACTTTGACCCCTTAAAGGAACACCACCCTCAATGTTTCAGTAACTAGAGAAAAAAAGGAAAAATTTGAGCTTTATAACATATCTCTTACATGTGTTTAATATTTAAACAAAAATGGGTATAATGCCCTTATTTGTTCTTATGTGTCCCAGGTGGCTTCATCATATCCAAAGTGCTTACATTACACCTTGACTTGCTCTATTGCTCAATTTCAGAGTGAAATTTTTTTTTGGTCTGGGATTTATAGTGGTTCTGGTTGGAACTCTCCCTCGAGTTCCACCTATATCACATACCAATAAATAATATCATTAGTTTCATGTACATACTTCTTAAGAAAAGAAATTTGAAAAACATCATGTGCTTTCGTGGTGGGTGGTAAGGCCAATCTATAAGTCACTAGCCCCATTCCTTCCAAAATATGAAAGGGTCCACAAATCTAGGTTCCAACCTGGCACCTCATTTTAATGAGCTCTTCCTTTGTCTGACATGGAGATACACATGCTCTCCTACTTATAATTATTTGTGTAACCTATGTTGGTTTGCATAACTATATTTCCTATCCTAGGTTTCTTTCAATTTCTACCTTATCTTGACTACTTATTGTTTCATTTCTTTCAACATGACAGGTCCAAGAACTACATTTTTCACTAGGTAATCCTAGCTAATAGGAGTGTTACATTTTTTTACATATAATTCATCAAACTGACTCAGCCTCAATGACTCATGACATCCAATGTTGTATGAAAAATCCATTAATTTTAGGAAATCACCCCACTTCTTTTGTTGATGCAATACATAAATTCAAAACATAGTCATCATTTTAACATTACAAAAACATGGGTTAACATTGTGGGTGTTGCAAACTCTAACCCCTTAAAGGAACACCACCCTCAGTGTTTCAGTAACTAGAGAACAAAAGGAAAAAATTGAGCTTTATAACATATCTCTTACATATGTTTAATATTTAAAAAAAAATGGGTATAATTCCCTCATTTGTTCTTATGTGTCCGAGGTGGATTCATCATATCCAAATTTCATACATTTCACCTTGAATTGCTCTATTGCTCAATTTCAGAGTGAAAACTTCCTCTGGTCTGGGATTTAGAGTGGTTCTGGTTGGAACTCTCCCTCGAGTTCCACCTATATCACATACCAATAAATAATATTATTAGTTTCATGTACATACTTCTTAAGAAAAGAAATGTGAAAAACATCATGTGCTTTCATGGTGGGTGGTCAGGCCAATCTATAAGCCACTCGTGTAATATTCCAAAATTTGCACATAAGCAAATTGCAATATTAGATTTTGATACTTTCACCTAGGAGAGGAATAAATGGGTAAGGAGGCCCATGAACAATAAAATATGAATAAATTCCACCCTGGTAAGGGAAGAGATTACCTTAGGAGCTGGTTTTACACTTCCAAGTGTGAACAAGGAAATTTTAGATGGAGACATAGTCAAGTTTGACTAAGTCAACAACCATTCTTGAGGAGGAAGAAATACTCAAGTGAATTAGCTCAATGTGAACAAGGATCAGCCTAAGACACATATGTAAATGTAATATCCTGTTTCGGGGATATTTCTAAAACACAGCAAACTCCAACCAGAGATGGACTGGGAGGGCGTTTACTAGATATGCTGCCTCTGAAAGAGGATGAAATCTGGAGGCTACCTGGCCCTTTATAGACTCTGTCTAAGAGTATGAGATAAACACACCAAGTGGTATATAACTAGAATGCCCGAGAATATATAAAAATAACAGTGCAACAAACATATAATAGCATAGAAAGGATGCACGGCAACTCATCCAGAAATATAGAGAGGAAATGCTAAGCCATTTTATTAAAATGAGAAATATAATGAAGTACAATAGGTGATCAGAGTGATGGCACCTAAACTTGCTCAAGGCAAGTGAAGAAATACTCTCAGAATACACCAGAAATGGCTGCTCTCTGAACTGTGTCCCAGCTGCTGGAAATCTGCCGTGTAGCTGCTACCACTGAAAGAACTGATAAATAGGGGTTTCTTCCCTTTCTGGAATGAGCTAAAAATCTGGAATCCTCCTCTACTCACCAATCCTGACAAAACCTAGAAACCATATCAGAAATGGCTGACCTCCGAAAAACACCCCCTTGGGGAATTATGCTGGCCTCCAAGGCTCTACACAGAGGCTGAATAGGACTGACTGAAATACCACCTCAAAATCCACCAAAATCCTCCCAAATTCAAAGGTTGATCCTCTCCTCAAAATCTCAGCTCAAATCTCCTGCAAAAACCCCGATCCAGCACACCTCCTAGATGAACTGCCTCCTCCCCCTCAGTGACTGCGCAGTCTCTATGAATGCTCGACTGCGCAACAAACCCAAACACCAAAACCTCCCACAAAATTTTGAAGAAATAACCTTTCTCGAGCAGGCACTCGAAGTCTCTCGACGCTAAGGGCAAGATCTCTGACCGGAGACACTCAATGCACTAAACAGCCAGCGTGCTCAAGAAGTCAAAATGACCAACTCAATATCATCAACAACGAATGAATGAAATGAGAAGGCTTCTCCATCTTTTATAATGTTGGTTTCCCTCCAAAAACCCAACGTAGCCTCTCTCTCCTCCACGTGCTCATCCTCATCTGCACTGTAGCTTCTAGAGTGTACATGGGCCCCCTTCTCTACGTGGTGTTTGGCCCCCTTGGATTCTCCCTTAAGTCACAACGTTGTGATACTAGGAGGGTTTTTTATTCCATCTAAGTGAGTTAGACCCTCTCCATTCACTTTTTATTTATTTATAAACTATAGACGGAAAAACTGAACAAAATTGAATATTCCAATTAGCTGTCGCTAATTAGGAATATTACAGTCTCCCCTGACAAAATGTTGCTTGTCCTCAAGCAACTAAAGTGATGGATGCTACAAAATCTTCTCGCTCTCCCAAGTGGCATCCTCATCTGGAAAATTCTTCCACCTCACCAAGAATTCCCAGACTTTCCTGCTCTGTAACTGCCTCTCCCTGGTATCAATAACGGCCTCTGGCTGCAACACCAAGTGCCCCTCATCATCCGTAGGTAGTAGCTCCTCTGTCACTATCACTTGCTGCCCCAGTACCTTCTTCAGGCATGATACATGGAAAATGTTGTGGATCTTGCTGCCTTGGGGCAGCTCCAACTCATACGCAACCTGTCCAATCCTGCGTATCACCCTGTATGGCCCGTAAAAGTGAGGCTTGAGCTTCTCAGCTCCCTTCTGCTTCAGCGATGATTTTCGGTATGGCTGTAATCGTAGGTAGACCAAGTCCCCTACCTTAAAATGTCTCTCCACCCGACCTCTGTCAGCATACAACTTCTGCTGGTTTTGTGCTGTAGCCATATTGTCCTTGAGAGCTCGGAGGATGTCCTGAATCTCTTGGATCCAAATCTTGGCTCTAGGAGCCTTGCTAGCACCGAACATCACATCAGCAAAAGATAAGGAGTGTTACCCATACAAAGCATATAAAGGTGACATACCAATGGACATGTGATGTGTCGTGTTGTAGCAGTACTCCCCCAAATGCAACCATCTCAACCATGCTCGTTGTTGCCCACTAACATAGTTACGCAAGTAGCCCTTCAGCCACTTGTTAACTATCTCCGTCTATCCATCCGTCTGTGGGTGATAACTAGTACTCAGTGTCAACTTCGTCCCCACCAGTCGAAAAAGCTCCTACAAAAATCTGCCCATGAAACGGTTGTCTCTGTCACTGATGATGGTCTTAGGAAGACCATGTAGCCTGAAACCTCTCTGAAGAACAGCTCGACCACCTGTGCTACTGTGTAATGCACGGATATGGTGAAAAAGTGCGCATACTTTGTCAGCCGATCAACGACGACAAAGATACAATCCTTGCCCTGCACCATGGGAAACCCTGTGCTGAAATCCATCGATATGCTCTCCCATTTCCCCTCCGGAATGGGAAGAGCCTACAACAATCCTGCAGGATGGCTCATCTCCCCCTTGTTCCTCTAACAAACATTGCACTCCCTGATGTGCTGGAGTACGTCCTCCTTGAGGCCCTTCCATGAGAACCTCTCTCTAATGGCCCTGTAGGTTTTGGTAAACCCCTGATGTCCTTCCAATGGAGAATCATGTGATGCCTGGAGTATCTTCTTCTTAAGCTGAAATCCCTCATTCAAGAAGATCCTGTCCCTGTAGTAGATGATCTCATCAAACACCCTATACCTGTCATCCGCCACCTGTCAATCCAGCACCTCACATGCAAATCTGTCCTTGGAGTACTCCACTAAAAGTTGAGCCCTCCAATCTGTATCCAAGCTCATAAGAGATAACGTGGCTGGTCTACATGAAAGTGCATCTTCTACCACGTTATTCTTACCCTTGAAATACTCAACGTCAAAGTCATATTCTTGGATCTTACTAATCCACTTCTGCTGCCTCTCCTGTAGCTGCTTCTGCTCCAAAAAGAACTGGAGGCTGTTGTGATCAGTCCTCACCCTAAACCTATTCCCTACCAAATACTACCAGAATTTGGCCATGGAATGCATGATGGCCAACATCTCCTTGTTGTATATAGAATACAACCTCTCATAAAAAAGGAGCTTCCGGCTCTCAAAGGATATAGGGTGTCCCCCCTGCATCAATACTACGCCAATCCCCTCTCCCGATGCATCACACTCCAAGACAAATGGCTGCGTAAAATTCAGAAATGCAAGTACTGGGCAGCTACTCATCACCTCCTTAAGCCTATCAAAGGCTCGTTGCATTGTATCTAACCAACTGAATGCCCCCTTCTTCATCAAATCTGTAAGGGGTGCAGCAAGCTGTGAGAACCCTCTGAAGAACTTCCTGTAATAGGTACATATCCCAATGAACCCTCGAAGTTCCGTCATGTTCCTCGGCTCTGGCCAGTCTTTGATGGCTCTAATCTTCTCCTCATGGACCCTCACTCCATCCACTCCAATAATATGACCCAAATACAACATCTCCGTCATCCCAAACTCACACTTGAAGAGCTTGGCATAGAACTGTTGCTCCTCCAAGATGCGTAGTACTGCCTCTATATGCTGGAGATGCTCCTCCCAAGTCCTGCTATATATGAGTATGTCATCGAAGAAGACCAATACAAACTTCCTTAGATGACTGCGGAAGATATGGTTCATGCAATACTGAAAGGTGGCTGGTGCATTGGTCAGCCCAAAAGGCATAACCAAAAACTCAAAGTGCCTATAATGACACCTGAAGGCAGTCTTGGGAATGTCTTGTTCCCTCACGCAAATCTGATGGTACCCTGATCTCAAATCAATCTTCGAGAAGAACTTGGCTCCTCTCATCTCATCCATCAACTCATCGATCCTGGGTATAGGATATCTGTTCTTCAGGGTCTTCTTGTTCAGAGCCCTGTAATCAATGCAAATCCTCAAGGTGTCGTCCTTCTTCTTCACCAACACTACGGAAGAAGCAAACGGACTCGTGCTCGGTCTGATGTGCCCAAGAGCCAGCAACTCCTGGATGGCCTGCTCAATCTCATCCTGATAGGCTTTGGGATGAATATAAGGGGTAGTGATCATCGCCTGAATACCTTGCTCAAGCTCAATGGTGTGCTCAAACCCTTGGTCCGGTGGCCGACCTGGTGGTATATCCCCAAACATTACAACATACATGTCAAGGATGGCCTATATATTTGGATGAACTGCTCGACCAGTGGTCTCTACCTCTGATGCCCGCAACTCAACCGCCCACTCTATGTCTCCCTTCTGGAAGTCTGCCTCCACCCAGTGTGCCAAAACTGTCTGAGGTGGGTAAGTGTGCATCCCGCGAATCTTCCCATGCTTCCCGGTCTTCTTGTCATCCCACTCCATCTCTAAGGCCTCCCAATCCGTGGTGATCTTCCCCAGATTAATCAACCACTGAACAACTAATAACAAATTGGTATCTGGTATGTTGACCACGAAAAATTGATCGGTCACGGTGTAGGTACCCATCGTCACTGCCAACTCTGGAACATATCGGGCACACTACATCGTCTGGGCTCCTGGGACCAAGACTGAAAATCCGTCAAAGCTCTCAGTCGGTATACCTCTCCGCTCGACCATCTGTGCATCAATGAAGTTGTGGGTTGCCCCACTGTCAACCAAAACTAACACTTGTTGGCCACGTACTATCCCTCATACGCGGGAACTCCTCGCAAGGCTGCAAGGGTCCCTCCTGTGGGTGCAAAAGTTGCACCTTCTGTCCCTGGAAGTGGAGGCGGCAACTGATCCTGGGCCATCTAACTATCTCCTGCCTCCTCATCATCCTCCTCATCCTCTTCCCCGCTATCATCGAAGAAGACCTCAATGAAGTGAGCTTTGCTAGCAGCACACCTATGCCCTAGTGCCCACGGCTCCTAACAAGTGAAGCACAACCACTTCTTCCTCAACTCCCTCCTAGCATCATCATCTACCTGTACCCATCCCGGATTCCCCTTTGGAGGCGGAATCCTCACATCATTCCCCTTGGGCTAGAAACCCTGTCTCTGGGGGTAAGGTGTCCGAGTCCTAGGCAATGCATCCTGTAAGTCTCGGGTCCTGCTGATAGGATCCTGAAGTGTCACTGGTCTAGTAGACCTAACTAGACCCCGAAGTGGCTCTGCTAACCCCTCCACAAACATATATATCATCCGTGCTGCGGATAGATCTAGCACCATCACTGAAACCCTTAAGAAATCTGCAATATATGTCTCTGGGCTCCCAGTCTGCTTAAGCCTCGTCAGCTCAACAAAGTTTTGTTCCGGATCCCTCTGGTCAAATCGCTCCATCAGCCTCCTGGTAAACTCGGCATATGTCGTCACTGTAGAAGGCCCGAATGTGACCATCCCATGGAACCACCAGTCCTGGGCCTCACCATCCAAATGTAACGTCACCACCTTGATGGCCTCCATCTCCGACATCTGGTTAAGCTGGAAATAAATGTCCAGCTTCTCCACCCAAGACTTTGATGAACTGTTTGATGAGCCATCATTTGTAGGCAAATGGAATCTACTAAATGTGCGGTGGGAATCTCCATCATGATAATGTCGGTGCCCTCTATGATGGTCGCGGGGTCTACTGTCCCACTGGAGCTAAACGAAATCCTAGAATGAGAGAGCATCCCTAAACTCCTGCCCATAGGCCTGATACTCTGCAAAATACTCGCCAATGTGTCCAGGCTCTGCCTCCTACTGGGCTCCTGCCCCTGTGTCTACTCCCAAGAAAGTGGTCATGGTAGAGCGGGTAAGTGCACGTGAAGCCATCGGCTGAGGAGTATCACGTTGAGCAGCACCATGCTATGGAAAATGGTGGGATGTACCTGATACCTCTCCTACCTAGAAAACCCATGGGGTCTCACGCTGTCTAGCCTCTACAGCGGTGAATCTCTGACCCATCACCTCAATCTGTCTGTCTAAATCCTGCACTGATTTGAGGAGTGCCTCCCCAAACTGTTTGGCCTCTGTGTCATATTCCATTGGCCCTCTCTGCTCTGAATCTAATACAGGCTCCTCCTGCTCTGTGTCTGTCACAGGCTCTCTCTCCTGCTCTGTTTCCACTACCCGAACACAGTCTCCCTCCTTGTAGGTGTTCTCCAACCTACGCTCACAGTCTCTGTACTTCCTACCTCTGTAACAAATATATGGTCTCTTCCCCAGTGTCATAGACCACAGGCTGAGCCAGAAATATGCTCTGATACCACTGTAATATCCAGTTTTGGGGATATTTCTAAAACACGGCAAACTCCAACCAGAGATGGACTGGGAGGGCATTTACCAGATATATCGCCTCTGAAAGAGGACGAAATCTGGAGGCTACCTGGCCCTTTCCAGACTCTGTCTAAGAGTATGAGATAAACACACCAAGTGGTATAGAACTACAATTCTCAAGAATATATAAAAATAATAGTGCAGTAGACATATAATGGCATAAAAAGAATGTATGGCAACTCATCCAGAAATATAGAGAGGAAATGCTAAGCCATTTTATTAAAATGAGAAATATAATGAAGTACAATAGGTGATTGGAGTGATGGCACCTAAACTTTCTCAAGGCAAGTGAAGAAATACTCTCAGAATACACCAGAAACGACTGCTCTCTGAATTGCGTCCCAGCTGCTAGAAATCTGCCGTGTAGCTGCTACCACTGAAATGAACTGATAAATAGGGGCTTCTCCCCTTGCTGGAATGAGCTAAAAATATGGAATCATCATCTACTCACCAATCTCAACAAAACCCAGAAACCATAACAGAAATGACCGACCTCCGAAAAACACCCCCTTGGGGAATTACGCTGGCCTCCAAGGCTCTACGCAGAGGCTGAACGGGACTAACTGAAATACCACCTCAAACTCCACCAAAATCCTCCCAAAGGCAAAGGTTGATCCTCTCCTCAAAATCTCAGCTCAAATCTCCTGCAAAAACCCCGATCCGGCACACCTCTTAGATGAACTGCGTCCTCCCCCTCAGTGACTGCGCAGTCTCTATGAATGCTCAGCTCCGAAACAAACCCAAACACCAAAACCTCCCACAAAATGCTGAAGAAATAACCTTGCCCTAGCAGGCACTCGAAGTCCCCCTGGGCTAAGGGCGAGATCTCCGACCGGAGACACTCAATGCACTAAACAGTGATGCAGACAGGCTAAACAACCAGCGTGCTCAAGAATTTGAAATGACCAACTCAATATCATCAACAACGAATGAATGAAATGAGAAGGCTTCTCCATATTTTATAACGTTGGTTTCCCTCCAAAACCCCAACGTAGCCTCTCTCTCCTTCACGTGCTCATCCTCATCTGCACAATAGCTTCTATAGTGTACGTGGGCCCCCTTCTCTACGTGGTGTTTAGCCCCCTTGGCTCCTCCCTTAAGTCACAACGTTGTGCTACTAGGAGGGTGTTTTATTCCATCTAAGTGAGTTAGACCCTCTCCACTCACTTTTTATTTATTTATAAACTATAGATGGCAAAACTGAACAAAATCGAATATTCCAATTAGCTGTCGCTAATTAGGAATATTACAGTAAACTAGATTGAAGATATCTAGGGTGAAAAGAGGCATTGGAGGTGGATTGGTTGACCAAGTCAACAGCGCAGCCACAAGAGGAGGGAAGCAAGCCAGGGCAACGCGGTTTTGAAAGAGGAAGCTTCATGGAGAAGTCACATAAAAATTGTGTGGGGTCCGTGGTGAGGAGGCTCACAAAAGATAAAAGGAAGGCATAGAATCAAAGGGATATCATTCATGTTTTCAGATATTTTGGTCTAGAGACCAATTGCATACCTCCATTGTTTAGCCGGAGTTGCTGCACTACTTAGTGCAAGGAATTCCTATGCAGGAATTCCATCCTCTCTTTAGATCAGCTTGCTTAAGGGATCAAGAGGGAAGGATTAGAGCTTCATTTCTGTATTTGGCTTGAGGCCATTCATCTACATTCAGCTACAGTGTAGTCATCTTCAGAAAACCGCGTCCTTGATGTAGGGGCAGCAGCAGCAAAACTGCACCCTTTGATTTTGTGCTAGTCTTTGAGGAGGAGGTGCTTATTTCCCTCCGGGAGCTCCAATAAGAAGGCCTTAGGCCATTCTATATATTATTCAGCATTTATATGTCATATTCAGTCATCTTTAATACCGTGTTGCAGTAAACTGTGTTATTTTCTGCAGTGTTTCTTTGTACATGCATTTTGCCAGAAACCTTGTCGGGTGTCTTTTTTTTACTGTATAAGTGATTAAACCTCCATTTCTTTGTTGTATTACTAATATAAACTTCTGACCAGACTTATTCCATCATTTTCTATAGAAACCCTCATGAAAATTATGCTCTCACAGTATTTAGAAATTTCTGTTTAGCAAAGTCATGGGAAATTAATGTTTTCTAGCCTAGTCGGGAAAGGAGGAGTTGTTTAACATATCTAGAAGCATTATTTTGAGCTTAAATTCAGCGCATAGGTCCCTCTTGACATAATATATCATATCCAGCCATTTCCCCTGCTTATTTTTACGCTCATTTCTGAAAACAACCTTTTTAGGGCATAAAATCCCCTTTTGCCCCACTTTCCGGATCATGAAACGAAATACAAGTTTCTATTGTAACTAAAAATGATGTCTATGTGTTTTTTTTGTATATTTTAAGCTTATTCATTATAACAGGACCGTTATACAACTTATTCATTACTAAGTTCCAGATTTGGAACATTACTGTGGTATCAGAGCATGATCTCTGGCACAGCCTGTGAGATCAAGATATCAGAGGAAAAAAGAGGAAAATCAGAGATAAAAATTATGGAGAGGATGATCTTACTATAATCCATTTTCATATCCAAGAATAAAGGATAAGAGAAATGCATTGAAACTCCAAGAGGGTTTCAAGGAGGAGAGAGTTGCAGTGAAACCTCTAGGTTTCAAGAGGCAGAAGGAGATGCATGCACTTCCTATTCTCATAGAGGAGGTGAAGAGAAAGGATACCAATTAGAGCATTAAATAATGAGTGGGTATTTGGCAGAATACAAGTGCCAACCTAGGGCTCTCAGAAAGACCCTATATTTTCCTCAGTTTATTCAACTGAGAAGAGAAAAGACCTTGCAGCAAAGGAGAGCTCAGAAGAAATAGATTTCTATTGTCTAAATTTGATGGGTCAACTACAGCAAGATCTTGGGCAATAAAGCTTGAGGCATTCTTCATACTTCATCCAGTGGAAGAGAGGGAGGCAACAGAAGTTGCAGCGCTGCACCTGGAGGGTGAAGCCAATGCTTGGTGGTGTAGTCACTCAAGCTACACAAGAGTGACTTATTTTTCTAAGTTTACTCAAAAGCTTATCAGAACCTTTGATGGAGGGAGATCAGAGGAGAGTATACCCACACCACCATGGGAGGAGGCAAGCACTAGCGCTGCCATGGCCTTAAGAGAGTAGCCTTCTACACCAGCAGTTGGAGCAGCCAACACATTGAAGAGAGGACCTCTTGCAGCCATAGAAGATGTCCCAGAGGCTAACAAAGGTATGCATAAGTTTCCATGTCTTAACATTTCATAAAATTTTATGGAAAGGGTTGGAGATTTGGTTTCATATGGCCCAGGATCAAATGGTATTGCTGAGATGGAGCAGCAGGATTGCACTGCGCTGTGCAAACTTGGAGGATTGAAGGGAGATTTGAACCCTCAACCTCATGTATCACTGATAAGTTACGCACAACCCTTGAGGTTGGAGTGTGAATTCTTGGAGGATGGAGTGAACCTTTCTCCAAACAAATTCATGCAGAACCAAATGTTCATCCGGGAGTTGATGCATGAGATATCCAAAACACCCTAGAGGAGGGTTACAGCGCTGTCAAGAGATAGCAATAAGGAGGTTTTGCCTTCTTCACATTTGGATCCTTATGTATTCAAGATGATTGTAGACATGAGATATTATTTAAGAGATCTCCAAGGAGATGCCTTTCAGCACTTCATGAGAGGCAAAGAAAATAAATTGTTTGTGGAGGATGTTAGACCTCATTGGAGAAATACCAAGATGCAGAATGATGAGAAGAATCCACAAGGATTTCAGTGGATGTGGATGGGAGGCAAGAGGCTTGTAAACCACTTGCAAGTCTATGACATTGGGCAGCAAGAGGCAATGTTGTGTTGGCTACTCTTGAGAGAGTTTGGTCAACCTATGACATGTCCTTTTCCATGGGGTGAGAAGAGGAAGGAAGATTGGCATGATAATTTCATCACGGGGCAGCAAGGAGTGTGGATGCATTATGATGATATGGTCATTTTTTTTTCACTGCATCAGTTGTATGATGGAGGTATGATGAGGCAGCAAATTCATTTGTTGCTTTGGAGGATTGGGAGAGAGCAAGGGCATATTTGCTCTCACACTTCGCATGATGTTGTAGGAGTAAGGGAAGGCACTAGCATAGTGCAAGGAGCAGCACCTCCATCTTGGGAGGATCTCTACGTACACAACAGCATTTTGGAAAGAGTATTTGACACAATCTATGTCAAAGAATTGAGCTTTGAGTTGAGAGTGGCCCTACTCCAAAGGCTAGTAGCGCTGTCACTTGGGAGCTTGGATTGCTTGCTGGAGTGCTCTCAAGACCACTTCACAAGTAATACACCTTGGAGGCATGTGGAAGATGAGCATGAGGAAGTGATGGATGTAAGCATCCCTTACCATGTTTTGACCTTCTTGGCTTGGGTTCACAAGCACAAGGAGAAAGATCTACATGCAACATTTGTGGACTTTCCTTCCATGCAATTTTATGCATACCATCCCTTAATGGGGGAGTTCATTTGGGAGGGCATTCAATTGAATGTATATGAGCATATGGAGAGATGCACAGCCCGGAAGATGAAGAAAAGGTTGGCACAACCACTTCCCTACTCACTTGTATCAAGGGAAAATTTGCACTTGAGCCATTTCAGCTCAATGATCGAAGTACATGATGGAGGAGGTAAAATTTTGTTTCGTATTTTACACTTCCTTACCTATATGAGTAGCATATCATACCAAGAAGGGTCTTTCCTTCTTTCATATTATATTGTTATGTACTTGAGGCCACTTGCAGTGTTTATGATGGCCATTCTACTTGTGGATTATGGGGGAATGCCACATGGTTTTCGATGTGCATCATTGGCACCAGATTATGCTTTCATGTTTCCATTTTGTAAAATGAATGTGGCAGCAAAAAAGTCGCTGAAAAGACACTTGTTGCACTATGTATTGAGGTAGGCAAAGAATTCCCTGTGTTGGTTCCATGTTTGGGACTATGTTCTACCTCCTTATTTTCATGTGTTTATGCTTCCATATTATGCTGCTAAAACATTGGTTGTAGGAAGCACCATTGGAGGAGTAGCACAAGAGTTGAAAAGGACCAATGAAAATATGATTATTCACATTACACATGCTACATATTTCAAAAAGAACAGTGGGAATACCTTGGTTTCCATACTATACATCTTTCCTTCAAATGAGAGGGCTCATTTGGGAGGTTTGAGTTCTTTGAGGAGACACCTCATGTGTGTTGGATTTGATGGGGTGGCTTGGGTCTTCCTTGAAGACTATTATATTTCAGCCATATATTAGCAGCAGGCCCATATATATCATAGGTGGAGAGAAAAACAATAGGTGATGTACATTTGAATCCACACAGTCAGCCATGCAGCCCACCTTCTTTACATGAGCTCAAGGTGGAAGAGATTCTTCATGAGTTTCCATCCTGGAGGGTGACTCATTTTGTTTGGTTGATAGCTTGGGGAGGAGAGATTCAAATGGGTATGATGAATCCCAATATATATCAGCCCTCATGCTTCAATAGGACCTACAAACATCCCATTGTTGCTTCCATGAATGCTTCATTGTCACACAGCGTTAGCTATTTGGGATGATTCCCCAATAGATGGCTTGCACACTTGGGAGGGGCAACTTGGAGATATATTGATGATACAACACCTTGATCCTTGGAGGATTTCATCATATGAGGTTTCTATATGGGAGAAGAGGGTGCTCTTCAATCCTATCCTTGCAGTTGCTTGAGGACAAGCATCATTTGGGAGGGGAGGACTGTAATATTCCAAAATTTGCACATAAGCAAATTGGAATATTAGATTTTGCTAATTTCACCTAGGAGAGGAATAAATGGGTAAGGAGGCCCATGAACAATAAAATATGAATAAATTCCACCTTATTAAGGGAATATATCACCTTAGGATTTGGTTTTACACTTCCAAGTGTGAACAAGGACATTTTAGATGGAGACATAGTCAAGTTTGACTAAGTCAACAACCATTTTTGAGGAGGAAGAAATACTCAAGTAAACTAGCTCAATGTGAACAAGGATCAGCCTAAGACACATATGTAAACTATATTGAAGATCTCTAGTGTGAAAAGAGGCATTGGAGGTGGATTAGTTGACCAATTCAACAGAACAACCACAAGAGGAGGGAAGCAAGCTAGGGCAGCACAGTTTTGAAAGAGGAAGCTTCATGGAGAAGTCACCTCAACATTGTGTGGGGTACAGGGTGAGGAGGCTCACCAAAGATAAAATGAAGGCATAGAATCAAAGGGATATCATTCATGTATTCAGATATTTTGGTCTAGGGACCAATTGCATACTTTAGTTGTTTAGCCGGAGTTGCTGCACTACCTAGTGCAAGGAATTCCTGTGTAGGAATTCCATCCTCTCTTTAGATCAGCTTGCTTAAGGGATCAATAGGGGAGGATTAGAGCTTAATTTATTTATTTTGCTTGAGGCCATTCATCTACATTCAGCTACAGTGCAGTCATCTTCAGAAAACTGCATCCTTGATGCAGAGGCAGCAGTAGCAAAACTTCACCCTTTGATTTTGTGCTATTCTTTGAGGAGGAGGTGCTTATTTCCCTCCAAGAGCTCCAATAAGAAGGCCTAAGGCCATTCTCTGTATTATTAAGCATTTATATGTAATATTAAGTCATTTTTAATACATTTTTGCAGTAAAATGCGTTATTTTCTGCAGTGTTTCTTTGTACATGCATTTTTCCAGAAACCTTGCCGGGTGTCTTGTTTTTACTGTATAAGTGATTAAACCCCCATTTCTTTGATGTATTACTAATATAAAATTCTGATCATACTTATTCCATAATTTTCTGTAGAAACCCTCATGAAAATTGTGCTCTCACAGTATTCAAAAATTTTAGTTTAGCAAAGTCGTGGGAAATCAATGTTTTCTAGCCTAGTTGGGAAAGGAAGAGTTTTTTAACATAGCTAAAAGCATTATTTTAAGCTTAAATTCGGAGCATAGGTCCCTCGTGACCTAAGCTATCATATCCAGCCATTTCCCCTACTTATTTTTACGCTCATTTCTGAAAACAACCTTTTTAGGGCATAAAATCCCCTTTTTCCCCACTTTCCGGATCATGAAACGAAATACAAGTTGCTGTTGTAACTAAAAATTATTTCTATGTGTTTATTTTGTATATTTTAAGCTTATTCATCATAACAATACCGTTATACAGCTTATTCATTGCTGAGTTCCAGATTTGGAACATTACAACTGGCCCCACTCCTTCCAAAATATGAAAGGGTCCACAAATATAGGTTCCAACTTGGCACCTCATTTTAATGAGTTCTTCCTTGGTCTGAAATGGAGATACACATTCTCTCGTACTTAGAATTCTTTTTCTAACCGATGTTGGTTTGCATTACTATATTTCCTATCCTAGATTTCTTTCAATTTCTACCTTATCTTGACTACTTCTTGTTTCATTTCTTTCAGCATGTTAGGTCCAAGAACTAAATTTTTCACTAGGTCATCCTAGCTAATAGGAATGTTACATTTTTTTCCATATAATTCATCAAAATGACTCAGCCTCAGTGACTCATGACATCCAATGTTGTATGAAAACTCCATTAATTTAAGGAAATCATCCCACTTCTTTTGTTAATGCATTACATAAATTCAAAACATAGTCATCATTTTAACATTACAAAAACATGGCTTAACATTGTGGGTGTTACAAACTCTGACCCCTTAAAGGAACACCACCCTTAGTGTTTCAGTAACTAGAGAACAAAAGGAAAAAATTGAGCTTTATAACATATCTCTTACATATGTTTAATATTTAAACAAAAATGGGTATAATTCCCTTATTTGTTCTTATGTGTCCCAGGTGGATTCATCATATCCAAAGTTCTTACATTTCACCTTGACTTGCTCTATTGCTCAATTTTAGAGTGAAATCTTCCTCTGGTCTGGGATTTATAGTGGTTCTGGTTGGAACTCTCCCTCGAGTTCCACCTATATCACAGACCAATAAATAATATTATTATTTTCATGTACATACTTATTAAGAAAATAAATGTGAAAAACATCATGTGCTTTCATGGTGGGTGGTAAGGCCAATCTATAAGCCACTAGCCCCACTCCTTCCAAAATATGAAATGGTCCACAAATCAAGGTTCCAACTTGGCACCTCATTTTAATGAGCTCTTCCTTGGTCTAACATGGAGATACACATGCTCTCCTACTTAGAATTATTTTTGTAACCTATGTTGGTTTGCATAACTATATTTCGTATCTTAGGTTTCTTTCAATTTCTACCTTATCTTGACTACTTCTTGTTTCATTTCTTTCAGCGTTTCAAGTCCAAGAACTACATCTTTCATTAGGTGATCCTAGATAATAGGAGTGTTACAATTTTTTTCCATATAATGCCTCAAAATGACTCAGCCTCAATGACTCATGAAATCCAATGTTGTATGAAAACTCCATTAATTTTAGGAAATCATCCCACTTCTTTTGTTGATGCATTACATAAATTCAAAACATATACTCTAGAATTATGTTCACTCTTTCCATCTGGGCATCTATCTAAGGATGATATGTGGTACTAAAATCTATATGGGTTCCAAAACTAGTAAACATTGGCTTCAAAAAATTGGAAGTAAAATTTTCATCCTGATCTAAGATTATTTTCTTGGGTATGCCATGCAATCTAAATATTTTCCTCATGAATATTTGAGCTATATTTATGGCTTTGTGAGTAGACTTGACATCTATGAAGTTATTTTCCTTACTCAAATTTTTCACTACAACCATAATGGCATCATGTTGTTTGGGTGTTTCTAATAATCCTATAATGATTTCCATAGATATAACTTCCCACTTCCATTCAAGAATGTGGATAGGTTGAAGCAATCTTGTTGTGTGCCTACATTCTACTTCAACGTGTTGGAATTCCAGGCACTTGGAGATGTAGTCAATAAATTTGTTCTTCAATCCTAGCCAATAATACATATTCTTAATGGTTTTTATCATCTTATGATAACCAGGATCACATGAGAAGGTATTTTATGAAAATCATCCATAATGATATTCCTCAAATCAACCAAATAAGGCACATACTTTATTTCTTTGAACATTAGCATACCGTGATCTATGAGCTTGTATTTCTTATTCATTAATCCCTATAGTTCCTTCTACAAATAGTCCTTCACATTATGGCAATTCTCATCATGTAGCAATGCCTCTTTGATCCTTTCCTTGGTATCAATTTCACAAGTGCTCACTGCTACCAAATGAGCCACTTGTAGACTTCTACTAAGTGCATCTTCTACCTTATTTTCCTTGATTTTAATGTTTTTATCTCAAAATAAAATTCATTGATCGAATCCAACCTCCTAACTTATCTAGAATTTAACTTACATTGGTCAAATAAGTATCCCAATCCTATATGGTTTGTCATTAAGACAAAATTTATCCCCAACAAGTAATGCCTCCACATTTTTAAGGCATTCAC
Organism: Pinus albicaulis; assembly: GCA_034641835.2. NCBI lineage: Eukaryota > Viridiplantae > Streptophyta > Pinopsida > Pinales > Pinaceae > Pinus > Pinus albicaulis. The sequence continues at coordinate 166,151 of JAXQQM020092107.1, read as the reverse complement.
TATTGCTACCAACTCTATGTCATGGGTAACATAGTTCTTCTAATGTTCATTTAGTTTCCTCAACTCATATCAAACTTGTCGAAGAATGCAGAAATAAATTTTCAATTTTATTTTTCCTTGTTGAAATTGGAAAAATTCAAATTTCCACATCAACAGACAATTTCGATGTAGCTAAATAAGGTGGCATGGATTGTTTCACTCAGTTAGCTCATTAAATTCAAGTTATAGGAGTTATATTTTAGTTAATGATGTGTTATTTCTCATTTTTTTCAATCAAGGTCAGTTATTTCAAGTTGTTTTCAGTTAAACTAGTTCTAACTGTTGGAGGAAATAGTGGAAGGTCAGTTGCGTAGTGGGACTTCAGTATAACTCAGTGATCATCCAGTTAACTGATCAATTAGCCCAAAATAGCTAGTGCATGTAGATAATTTGAGTTCCCTAGTTGTGGTGTATATTCCAAGGTAGTGTAACATCATTTGTAGACTATTATTGAGTTTGCAAGTGTTACATGCAATCAGATGAGCAACCTTGGGAATTGCACAATCATTTGGAGGAATTTTCTAAATAATAGGGGCCTAATTTTCTCAATAATTAAGAAAGGAAATAGGGGCTGTTGCACTCAAAATTGTCACCTTGACATTATGCTGACTGTATGAGTTCATTTTCACTCATACTTATCTCCTCTGCAAGTCTTACAACCTCTAATCCTCATGTCAAGCCCTAAAAATAGGAGAAAAACTGTAAAAAACTCCAAAACCCTGGGAACACAGGTAATGTGAAGCTTACCTGCGTTCCTGGCTGGGGTACGTAGGTAATGTGAAGCTTACCTGCATTCCAGAACGCAAATTCTCTATGTAATTCCTGCGTACACCTGTCAAAGTCAAAAGGGCGAGAAAGTAAAGTGAAAAATCTGATATTTGGTCAATTCTAGAAGCTTCTGGATGAGATTTTTTGGGGGTGAGTACGTTCTTGTAAGGTTCTTGCATCCCACACCTTAAGGAGCTAACCCATTGATGTGAGGAGCCTATCCCTTTGAAGGAGGATTTTATCCCTTCATAGGTGGAACCCTAACCTCCTCATCTGCACTATAAAAAGAGGCATTAGGTAGCCTCAAAGGGAGTTCAAGTTTTAGAATTGTTTGAGGTAAAGTGTTGTTGGGATTCAGACTCATTTAACTGAAATTTTGTGAAGAAAGATCACATACCTCTATCTTTCTCGGTTGGAAGAGTGCAAGGCTTGTCAAAGTAGAGGAAACTCCTGCTTCGGACCCCGGGAAGGCCTGTTCAACATCAAGGCTAAGGTTGTAAGGTTCTTCTATTATTTCAAAGTTAATACAATCAAGTGTTTTTTTGTCAATAAATTGTCGTTCGATTGTTTATTTCAATAAGTTGTCGTTTGATTTTTTATTTCATAGATTCCTTGATCACTATGATAGGTATGTTTTATAATTATTTTTTATACAGGTGCTTTTTAATATTTGCTTTTTTGTGATTGCAAGTCTTTAAAGACGACACTTTCAAGTGACGGAAGAACTATTGTTCCAAATAAGCGTTTAGATCTAAGGCAGGATTGCCACCTTTATAGAATTTACTTTTAAAACGAATATATTTAGAGAAAGATAAACTTAGTTGTTCGTTTGTTTCTAGACTATCTTCTGATACTAGGGAGATTGATCTTATCCGCAAGATCGATTTATCTGACCAACAGGGCTCAAGCAGAGGTAGAAATTGACTAAATCTAGGTCAAAGTTATTAGAGAGTAGAGAGATAGGTTATTAGGCTTGCAAGTTGTGTTAGCAATTGTAAAACATCTTTATTCATCATATTAATGCAAGTACGAAAATGGGTTTTTAGCATATTGCTTTCCCCTGGAAAGATATTGTGTGTGTGTTATTTCTCATTGCATGTTTGTGATTGGTTTTCTAAATTGTGAATTGAATTCCACAAAGTAGTACAATAGGTACAAGTCTTATAATTTAGATTAAAATTTCATGAGTGATTGCAAATATACATCATAATTTCTACATGGTATCAGAGCAAGGATTTTGAAGTTGTTTCTCAGAAGGCTCGAATTTGCAGCTTAGTGTAGCAGTATCTCTATATATTCGGGAAGACAACCTTCAATGGGTTGAGGCTCGAGTATGCCTTATAATGAAACTCTAATTTCATCACATGGAAGGATCTCATGGAAGCGATATTGGATGACAAATGATTGCTAGAATACATCAAGACAGATGTTGCAAAACCACAGAATCTGATGCCCATAAACTTGCTCAGTGGAAGAAATATGTAGCCAAGGTGAGGAGAATAATCTTGAGGAAGTGAGATATCACATTTTCTCAAATATTCATGTGAAAGAAACTCCTTTCGCAATGTGGAAATCACTGAAAAAAATCAAGAATAGTAGTGACCATAGGAAGCTAGAGCTCAAGGATAAACTTCATAATATGAAGATGTAAAAGAATGAAACTATTATGCAGTATCTAATTAGATTCACACAAGTCCATGATGAACTTGGTGGGGTTGGTTTTAATGCTATAGAAGTTGACATGGTAAGCCTATCCCTTCTAGGGCTTCCCAAGAGCTGGCATAGCTACCAAGATTCAGTGAACGGGAGGAAGGAACTACCGAATTAGGAACTCTTATGGTTTGATTTGGTACATGCATAAATAAGGTGGAATACTAAATATGGGACTTCATTCAAAGGCGAGGATGAAGAAAAATGTGCATTGGTTGGAAATGGAAAGAAGGGAAAAGGGAAGAAATCTCAAACCAAACCAGAATTCAGCCAAGGGGGAAAGAAGAAATATTTGTCCAAAATTAAATGCTTTAATTGTCATGAATTCAGGAACTCTGCTATGAAGTGTCCACACAAAAATTTGATCAATAATACCTCAGGAGGAGCAACAGATGAAGCTTTGGATTCATAGTTTGAGCCTGATTTTACCCTTATCAGATGCATGGAAATCACAGTGATGGAGAGAGTGTGGTACCTGGACTCAAATTCATCGTTCCACATGACATGGTGTAGAGAGATTTTCAGTGACCTAGAGGAGAAATATATCTAGATGCACATCGAGTTGGGGGATGATGAAATGTATAGCGTGACCAGGGTTGGTACAATCACCTTTAAAATTTATTCAAGATCCCCTCTCAAACTCAAGGATGTCATTTTTGTTCCGGGCCTAAAGAAAAATCGATCTATGTTGTAGTTTTTGAAGAACATGGTTATGATGTGATATTTAGCAAAGGAAAATCATTATTGAGACACATAACCACGAGACAGGTGAAGTAGATCAAGGCTCGCGTGAAGAACCTGTATAAGCTAGATGTGGAATATTTTGTTGCATTAAGCACTAAGGCGAAGAAAGTGCAAGGTTGCGATGTCGTTGAACTTTGGAAAATAATACTTGGCCATTTGCATCATGTTGCCTTAAATATTATGCTGCAAATAACCACTGGCCTCCCTAAAGGATAAGTTGAGTGTCAAGATGTATGTAAATGATGTACCTTGGGGAAGTACGCAAAATCCACATTCCATGATAGGGACAGCAAAGCACATGTAGTCTTCGAAAGGATCCACTCTAATGCCTGTGGACCTTTCTCGATAACCTCCACTACTAGACACAAATATTTTGTCATTTTTATTGATGACTTCTCACAGAAGTGTTGGATCTTATTCATGTGGAATAAATATGATACATTATCCAAGTTCATAGAATTCAAGGCACTATTTGAGAAAGAAACTGGAAAGAAGGTGAAGGCTCTCAAGAGTGATAATGGAGGTGAGTATGTGTCAATTAAATTCAAATGTCTATTTGTGAAAGAATTCATTCTATAAGAGATGACAACACCCCACAACCCATAGTAGAATGGGGTGGCTGATATAAAGAACTGTATCATTGTGGGATTTGTGAGGGCTACGTTGCATGACCAAGGCCTACCATTACATTTCTACTAGAGGCATCCAACACAACATTCTATTTTCATAATCGGAGTCTTGATTGGATTCTGGGCATGATTACATCAGAGGAGGATTTCTCGAGGAGAAATTCGAATGTGTCACACTTCAAGTTTTTTGGAGCCTCTATATACTGCCATGTTTCCAAATAATAAAGGAATAAGATTGATCCAACAAAAGAAGTGGGGGTATTTTTGGGTTACACAGAAACTTTTCACAACTACTGTGTGTATTTTACATCCCTCATAATTATAGTTGTATGAAGGGATGTAAAATATGATGAGGAAAAGGGATGTGGTTCTCTCTTGAGAGGGAACTTAAGATCCCACAAAAGGAGGATATTTTAGCTTCAAAGGAGGAGCCTCAGGAAGTTGTGGAGCATCCAAAAATTGAGGATCGGATAGTGGTGACATCCACTCAAGCAGAACCATATAGAGAAGGCAGAAAAAGGACCAAGGAAGTCGATATACTTGTGCAGGATGCGAGGGAGAATTTGGGAGCTCCTTCAAATTTGCGTAGCTAGAGAAGGTCACATGATTGGTACATTGGCTACATGGCTCTAATGACTAAGATTGTAGAGAATCAGTCATCTTGTTTCAAGGAATCAGTTGAGAAACCTATATGGGTTGATGCAATGGTGGAAGAGTATGAATCCATTGTAAAGAAAATTTATTGGGAAGTGGTCCCAAGACCAAAAGATAAATTAGTTGTGGGTTCGAGATGGATCTTCAAGGTTAAGAAAGTAGCAGATGGAAGCATAGAGAAATATAGGCTAGATTTGTGGCCAAGGGATACTCGCAATTTGATGGAATTGACTATGAGGAGACATTCTCTCCTGTAGCATAGTACTCATCCATTAGATAAATTCTTTCTCTGGATTCGCAGATGGGGTGGAAGATCCACCAAATGGATGTAAAAACAACATTTCTCGATGGGGTTATTGAGGAGGAGGTGTACATTGAGAAACTAGAAGGTTTTGAGACATTTGATCGAGAGTCTCATGTGTGCAGACTCAAGCATTCTACAATATCAAAAAATCACCTTGTGCTTGGTACACCAAGATCAACATTTATCTCACTAGTTTGGGCTTCACCAAAAGTGAAGTAGATGCAAACCTCTATCACATCTTGGTAGAAGGTAAATTGCTTATTATTTTCTTATATGTTGATGATTTTATTTTAACCGGTGATGAGAATTTTATCAGATCTTGCAAGGAGGACCTTGTAAAGGAATTTGAAATGAAGGACATGGGTCTCATGCACTACTTCCTTAGGTTGGAAGTGTGTAAAGGACATGGGGAACTATTTGTGTGTCAAGGAAAGTATGAAAATGAGATACTACATATATTATGCATGGAGAGTTGTAAACCCATGAAGACACCCCTAGCGACCAACTAGATGAAGCAGGATGCCACTTCAAGTGAAGAAGTGGATGCTAACATTTATCGGCAGCTAGTGGGTTCACTGATGTATCTTGTGAACACACGACTAGAAATTTGCTATGCAGAAAACCAAATTATCCAAGTTATGGTTAGGCCGACCAAATTATATTGGATGGTAGCTAAGCATGTTTTATGGTACCTCAGAGGCACAACGCAATTTTTACTATCATACAAATAGACAGAGGGAGTGAAGTTGTGTGGCTTCACAGATGTAGATTGGGTGGGGAGTCCATTAGACTGAAATATTACATCAGGTGTAATTTTTAGTGTTGGTTCCGCAATTATTTCTTGGTACGGAAAGAAGTAAATATCTGTGGCGCTCATCTCGACAAAAGCAGAATACATGGCTGCAAGTTAAGTTATATGTGAGGTGATCTGGATGAGAAATCTACTTGTGGGACTACTTGGTCAAATGATGGATCCAATTTTGTTCTATTGTGATAATCATAGTTGGATCAAGCTCTCTAAGAATATTGTATTTCATGATTGATCCAAGCATATAGATATTTGGTATCACCATTTACGAGACTATGTGCAGAGGCGAATAATGTTGGTACAATACATTCTGACAGAGGAACAAGATGCTGACATTTTTAAAAAGGATTTTTCAAGAGGGAATTTTGATTTACACGGGTGCAGGATAGGGGTGGTTGATAATCCTTTCTTTCTAAGAGGGAGTGTTCAAAAATGCAGCAAGAAATTATCAATTTGATTTTGAGTAGGTCAAATTGGAAAAATTTGAATTTCCACATCACCAAACAACTTGGATGCAGTTAAATGAGGTGACATGGTTCTTTTCACTCAGTTAGCTTAGTAAATTCAAGTTAGAGGAGTTATATTTCAGCTAATCATGTGTGATTTCTAATTTGTAGCAATCAAGTTAGTTATTTCAATTTGTTTTCAGTTAAACTAGTTATAACTATTGGAGGAACTAGTGGAAGGTCAGTTGCACAGTGGAACTTCATTCTAACTCAATGATCATCCAATTAAGCCCAAAATAGATAGTACATGCAAATAATTTGTTGAAATTTGCAACAAGAAACAATGAAATTAGCATCCAGAAACAACATCCAGAAATGGCTACCATGCGAGGCTTTTGATTTAATTATTCCTTAATTAAATTGAAAGAAATATGTGTCAAATTTATTTATCCCTTAATAAATTGGACAATAAATTGTAATATTATCTCATAATCACTTATAATAGTTAACTAAGTGTGATAGACTTAGTTAGCTCATGAAATTCGAGTTGAGGGTGGTTGGTGAGACATGTAGAGTGATTCTATTTGTTTTAGAGTCCAAGTTGCAATTAGTGGATTAGTTTAATGCATGAGAAATCAGTTAACTCAATTAAGTGAGTTAAAGTTAGTCTAACTAGTTGTAATTGATTGTTGCACTAGTGATAGGTCAAGTGAATTAAATCAGATTTAATTCACATGCATTGATCTATCAAGTGAGTGATTATTTACTATTAATAGCTGCAAGCATGTCAGTTCTTATGAAGACCCAGTTGAGACAGAGGTTAAAGGGCAGTTATCTATCAGATGTATTTTTATAAAACTGCCTAGATGCAGTTATATACACCATAGGATGCCCATGATGTATTGCGCAGTCAAGGAAGGCTAATTATCCTATTTAATATGAATTAATTTCCTAGGGTTTTCGTGAGCAAGGCTGGGCTAAGGAAGGGTTGAGAATTGGCTAAGTGTTGGTCAATTTTGCCTAAGAATTGCTAGACATTTTTTAGTAGGATTAGAGTGAGACAATCAGGATAGTGCAAGATTTTCTCGGTATGAGAAATCATTTTATTGTTTCATGATTCTTTGACAATGTACAATATATGATAGAGAGGTTTTGAGCAGCAAGCTTTCCCCAGGAAAAAATATATATGTTGTGTTATTGATTTGCTTCTTTCTCTTACTTGGTGTGATAGTGCGATCATGTTTATTTTTCCACAATTAATTTGTATAAGGATTTAGTATCTTTCTTTAGCATATTGCATGATTGGATTGAATTCATTGGTATAGATATTGTTTTTATAATTTCTACATGGTATCAAAGTTGTGTTAGAGAATTTCTACATGGTATCACTGCAGGAATTATTTGGGTGTGCGAGTTTGCAAAGAATATATTTGATGCAAAATTTTCAAAAACAAATAGCATATTTGGATTCCTTGCGAAAACTAACCCAAATTAAAAAAAACAAAAAACAAAAAAAAAACAAAATAAAATTGGTCGAATCAGAGCTCGAATGAGGGAGATATCATCAATTTAAAATCAGCTCTCTTTTTTTAAATTTGCGACAATGGGAAAATTACAATGTGCGCAAGTCAGAAAAGGAAAGAAATCCAAGGGAAAGAAGTCCCAATGAAAAGAGGGAAAGAGTGACTTGTCCAAGATCATATTTTTTTCATTGTCATGAGCATGGGCACTATGCTTCAAATTGTCCACAGAAGAAGGCAAGCAAGAAGGAGCGTGCAGTTGTAGCAGGTGAAGCATTGGCTTCACAGTTCAAGCTTGATTTTACTCTCATTGCATGCATGGATAGCAGTGTAATGGGATGCATGTGGTATTTAGATAGTGGTGCCTCGTTCCATATGATGGGGGATAGAGATCTCTTCAAAGACTTGGAGGAGAAGGACCTCCAGCAGAACATAAAGTTTGGAGATGATGGCAGGTATAGCGCGACCGACATAAGTACAGTTACCTTTTAGAGGGATAATGGCTCCCATCTCAGACTAGCAGATGTTTTGTATGTTCCAGGCCTAAATAAAAATCTTGTCTCCATAGTGTTATTGGAAGACCGTGGTTATGAGGTGATGTTTATAAAAGGAAATGTGTTCCTTAAAAAAATATCCATGAGACAGGTGAAGCATATCGGTTCAAGATTCAAGAACATGTTTGCTCTCAAGGTTGAGGATTCATGCAAGGCTTTGAGGAGAAAATAAGTGGTTAGTGACTTGGTGTTTGAGAGGGAGAAATTATCTCTCACCATGCAGCCTCAGAAGCATTCTCAGAAGGTTGTGGAGTAGCCACAATTGGAGATGCAGAGAGGAGACCGAGTGGAAGATTCCACTCAAGAAGAGACTCCAGGAGGGGGAAATTTCAAGCCAGATGGGTAGAGGGAGTACATGCATCTATACCTCGAGGTGTGAGGTGGGGCGATGTGCAAAATTAATCCCAAGAAGAAATTTGGGAAGGGTCTATTGAGATGGTGTGTTTCATGTATCGAACCTAACTACGAGGATCCCATAGTATAGTAGTAGCAGGAAGGATTGGTTAGATTGATGCAGTAAGATGTCAGGAGGAAAGAAATCAGAGTGACAAGTGTCAGATACTGGAGCGAAAATCATAGTTGGTAGCAGTGCAGAGTGCACGGATGCAAATTTCAGTAGCACAAAGAGTCATGTAGACATGTGCAGTAGGATCTAGTAGTCAGAAGACTCTGATGACAGATGCATTATATTGATTCAGTTTTTTGGAGGCTATCCAGTTTTAGGAGAGTTTCATGTGCGAACAACACTAGAGAAGTGTTGCACACAAGAACATTCCAAAGGTACCAGATTGGGATAGATTGATTCCTTTCTTGTTAAGAGGGAGTGTTGAAATTTGTAACACTTGAGAGTGGGAAGAGCCACTTTACTTTATGTATCTCATGTATTAATGATGATGTTGGACATCATATGTTTGTCACTTGGTACTTCATGGTGAAAGGAGGACATCTAACCATACAGTTAGAGGTCATTCTATGTAATTTTGAAAGACAAATTTGGAGCCAAACATGCATAGCACATTGCAGCAAATGGAGGAAGCCTTCCTTATGTGGATGCCATTTGGAGGGGAATAGATGGCTTTGCATATACTTTTGGATTTGCTTGAGGACAAGCAACATTTTACCGGGGAAGACGGTAATATTCCCAAATTTTCACATCGTATTTGGAATATTAGAGTCCTTGATTTTCTTAATAAATTAAGTAAATAAAAGGGGGGAGGGACCCACAAACCTCAAAGATGAATAAAATCCACTTTTAATGTGTGTATGTGGATATTTTAGATCTAGATATAAAATCATGGAGTATTGGAGAAGCTCCATTAATGAAGATCATGTCTCATTCATGAGAAAGATTATGGAGGATGAAACAATCAAATAAGATCATGGATCTTAAATATAACATCATGAGGATCTTTGATAAGGTCAACTGAGATGATAGTGCATTCAAAGAATATAATGAAGCACTTATGATAAGATAGTGGAGGAAGTGGTGCATTTAATGCACTTACAATGGAGAGGGTGATCACCCCATGTGAACTTGATGGAGGACATGAGGCTACAACGTAGTCAAACATGGAGACTATGTCCACATGTACAATGCAGATTTGGAGTGGGCCTAGGCTATGAAAGTCCCATGCATATAATGAAGGTGAAGGCACAATGGAAGGCATGATTTTGATTATTCAATTCTTGATCTGTTTAGACCTAGATTTGTTTTAGGAAATTTATATGCCGACTTAGGATGTTTAGCAGAGTTTGCAGTGTTGTTTAGCACAGGGTGTTCCCGAGCGGGAATCCCACCTATTTCTTTGAGTAGCTCTAGAAAGAAGATTGTTATTCATTCCTTATCAGGAATTGGTTGCATCTTCAGGAGGTTGTTTCTAGCATTCAGCTAGGAAACCAGTGGAGGATTCATCCTACCACTTTTTTCTTCAGATCCAGCCTTTCAGGAGCAGCAAGTCTACATCAGGCATTTAGGCCCTTGGGTTTTACCTCCATGCAACAACATTCCCTTCAAGGATTGCGCAGTTCAGTCCTTTAGATCTATTGGAGGAAGGAAGTTTCCAGTATTTCAGCTAGAAATCTTGTGAGGGATCATCTCCTCACATTGGATATATTGTTTCCATCATTTAGGAGGTGATTTGACATATTTAGCATCAGCCTATTGAGCCTCCCTCTTTGACAGCGTATTTTTTTGAAGATGTTGTTCATCCAGCAGCTATTTTCAGTGGAGGAGATTGGAGGAGCTAGTTCTTGAGCTTTCATCCCAAGAATATTGGGAAAGGGTTAGCCCTTCTTGCATATATCTGATTATACATCATTGCAGCCATTATATCATCAGATCTAGCTTTAGATCTACATTCCTATTAGTATATATGTGAATCCCTAAGAGGTTGGTTTTCTTAGACTTACAGATCTAAGAAATCCCTTATGGGTTATCTTTGGAATCCATCATAGAGCCTAGATCTACAATTTTAGCATCATCGGAGCTCCCATTCTGCCTAGATCTGAATTTCTATCTTTCAGGAAATTGCAGCCCCAACAGTTGCAGCAAGGACAAAGCAGTTTACCTTCTAGCAGAGCAGCAGTTACGCGGTCCCTCTTGGGATATCATTGCAAGGTTGTTCCAGGCCACCCTTTTGGCTTGAGTGTCTCATATTTTGAGCACTTTTGTACTTTCTTTTTCACCTCCAAAATAATAAAATGGCTTGGCTAATTCTGTGAATTATGACGTGTATATAGATTTATTGTTTACTTTTTGGAAAATTTCATATTGTTACTAAACAGATTCAACATTCAAAAAATTTATGGTCCGATCTAATATACAAGGCCTTATCATAAAAACAAATCAAAGTTAAAAGTTCAATCGCAATCAGAGAATCGGAGATAACCTTTAAAAGAAATTTCATATGCCCATTTCAAATCTTCCGATGCGATTAGTCCAATCGGAAAATTTCAATCGCTAAGAGTTTAAAACAGTTAATTATAAGTTCCGATGCGATGCGGTCAATCGCAATGGATTAATCGGGACAGTCTTCAAGAAACTCTTTACGCTTAGTTGAAATTCCCCGATCCGATGCGCATTTGATAATAAACGCTTTTAAAAGAAAAATCGAACATTTGTTTAAAATATATGGTAGACCCCACCATTAGAGATCGGAAAGATCTGCAATCGCAATCGATCAATCGGGATAAACATATTGTGATCTTCATTTGCCATTCGAAAACTTTCGATGCGATTCATCTATTTGCATACGAAGATTTTTAGAATGAGTGAATATATTAATATATCACAAGCGCCAAATATTTATTGGTACGAAGGCATTCAATAACGAATCAAATGAATATGGTTTATGATTTGGTTTTAAATACTTAAGTGTGACCCAAAAGGAGCATTTACGTAATATACGAAACAAATAAATGAAAACCATAAGCTCATAAATCATTCCGTTTGAGTGGCTTGTTGATCACGACTGAGAGTTTATTGTCTTGCAGAGCCAAAGAACACCAAGTTCTTTCATTCACAGACAAAGGGAAGCGGTAGCAGACGCAGAAATGTCAAAGAGAGGGAGAAGAAACAAGACTGCTCTACCAGTGAAGTTTGCCGAAACTCCTACGGTCTCAAAAGAAAAGCCCCTAAAGCTAAGGCTAGTCACAGATACATCATGCCAAGGTCTTGGGAAAATGACATGGGACACAGTCTACAACCTATTGGAAAAAGAAGACCCCAAGGTCACAGTGGAGAAGGCATCAGTTCCAGACGAGGATAGCTCGGATTCTGACTCTGACATCAATAAAAGAACACTTGCAAATTCATTTCTGCATCGAATTGCAGCCAGAGCGAGCATCATGCCTTACTATGATGTAGTTCGATGGGTTATTGACAGTGTAAAGATACAAGATAGAACGTTTGTTTCAGCATCTGGAGTGCCTTTCAGCTCGTTTAAAGCAGAAGACTTGAAAGCAATGTACCACCTTCCAGACCCACAGAAGGTGTATAACAAGGAATTTATCAAAGATTTTGCTGATAATAACAAAGTCCAATCCGACCCTATCAAAGATTGGAGGAAAAACCCAAAGAAGCACCGAAATGAAGCATCCGGTATGTATTCTGTAGATTCCCTTCAGCCTCCATATTCCTATGCAACTGCCATGATGTGTAGGTTATTTGGCAACGATAATTCAGCTAGGTTTTCTATACAAATGGTCCCATTAATCCTAGCTGCTGTGAATTCCGACATTATGGATTGGGCTGTTATTCTTTCTGATAGAATGGCCAATAGGATACTTGAATATAGACAAGAAAAATCTGCTGGAAATTCTACTCCCTTTTTCTTTTGTGCCTATATTCTTGATGCTATTTGTTTCAATTCCGAATTTCCCTTATTTGGATGGAAATGGACTCCCAAAGACCCTCTTCCAATCCATATTTATCATAAATTGCTTTGGAAGATTCATTTCCAAGCTAATGTATATAGAATCTGTCATGGTTTCCTCATCCCTGTTTTCCAAACCATTTTTAATCGCTTTCCTCCTAGATTTTCTGATAAAGCTAAGGCCGACCTATCTGCAATCGGAGATTGGTTTGGGGAGGAAAAATTCACATACATCAGGGTTTTTGGTAGTATAGTGGAGCCGCATGTTCTTCCACTGTTTGTTCCAGACAAACTTCTTGCTCAAGAATTTTCCTATCAATTGACCGTTGAAGGAATATCTAGGTCATTGAATAACAGTAAGAAGAGAATGTGGCCTCAATTTCCACTCAATTGTGGTCAGTTCACTCTAAATGATTTTAAGCATGTAGAAAAAGAAGTCTCCAAGATAAGAGGTTGTAAATTTGCAACCATTCCTGGAAGACAATATGATCCAAAAAGAATAGCATTTGATGTCACTGCTTCAGTTTCAATTGCTCGTTTTGAGCATGAACCAGATCTGTTCGATGATTTGTTTGTTTCATTAGATAATTTCCCTCGAATTTTTGACTTGGTCAAGTCTAAATTTCAACAGGAGGAAATAAATAAATTTCTCTTATTTAGGAGTCAGAGATTATTGAGAGTTCCTCTAGATCAGATGAGAACTCAAATTCAAAAGTCAGAGATAGCAGGTACATTCAGCCAAACGCCAGTAGGAACATCTACCGGCAAAATCATTACACAATCGGCTGTCAACCAGCCGACTGTACATACTCCAAAAGTGGTCACTATTGACAAACCTGATGTCCCAAAAGGAAATACTGATGATAAATCCAGTCCAAATACTGGCCAGAAGTCTCAAATGACAGACAAATGCACAAATATCAATGATGATGTGCATAATCAAAAGGATGGATCGGATGACAAAAGCACTGAGCAGAGCATAGATAAAGAAAAAGGAAAAGAAATAACTAAGGAGATTATGGTTTCCACTAATCTTGATGTTTCTTCTCAGCTATTAAAACAATATGATCAGTTTTCTCAACAGCTTGGATTGCAGGATAAAGATGAAGAACAAATGGAGCAGGATGTTGAAATCATTCTTGAACATCCTACAGGGCATATTGTATTAAAAGGTGAAGAGATCCCTCCTTTGGATGTATTTTACAGCCCTAAACATAAGGCTGTTGTCAAAAGACAAAGAAAGAAAAGAAAAACAGAACAGGGCATATTTTCTACTCCATCAGAGGAATTTAAGAATATTGTTTATAAGAACAATGAAATGAATCCATTTGAAGACCTCACGAAATTGTCCCAGTATACAGGAGCTTATAGTGCTGCAACAGTGGATAAAGTTGTAGAAGTTTCTCAACTAATAACTCAGAAAGATCTTCACATAGCTTCACTGGAAGAACAAGCTAAAGAGAATCAGCAACTGATTAGCCAATTGCAACAACAACTACAGGATCAGACATTCAGGTCTAAAGAATTGGAGAAACAGCTTGCTGAAGAAAAGAAGAAGGTTGATGAAAAGCTTTTAGGCAAACAAAAGCAGCTAAATGAAGAAATTTCTAAATTACAGAGTCTGTTACAAAATGAGGAAAATGCAAAAATGATTCAAGAAAAGGAATTTCAAGCAACTTTGGATAAGTTTAAAGATTACCCAAAGTTAAATGAATTCAAATCAGAAGCCCTTGAGGCTAATAAACTATTGACTCAGTAGTTAATTGAATTTTGCTCAAAGCTGTCACAAGCAGAACCTTTTTGTGATATTACTTCATCTTTGATCCAAAATATCATAACTCTTAGACAAGAAATAGATGATGCCGATGAAAAGATTTCTGAGTTTCTCAACTGGCAGGATACAGAAAAAGGAAAAGAAGCAAATCTTCCTAGGATAGAGGAAAAACACAAAGAAATCTTGTTTACAGAATGGGAACATCAATTAATGAAAGCTGATAGAGCAATATCAAGGGCCAGAAATATAATGAATAATCTCACGCAATTCATAAATGACAGCTTATATTCAATTAATCTCATTTCAGACTGTGTTCCTGGCAGTTTGCCAAAAATAAAAGAAACTGAAGACGGGTAGAGAGAAGAAATGGAAAGGAAAAGTCAACAAATCGGCAAACTTCAAACGATATCCTGGGATAGTATTTGGACTCATTTGATCAAGCCAAACAATCAACAGACAGCTATCAAACTTCTATCAAATGCTGTCGATTGTCTAATTCCAGAATTTTCTGATGCCACCTATGCTGGACAGTTGCATTCTGAGATGAGTCATCCACCAAGACTCCGAGATATGTTGAACATTTGCAACTTGGCTTCATCAAGCGAGGGAGAAAAACAATGAATCAGTTTTCATTCAAGATAGCATTTTAGTTTTAATTTGATAGATTGTAGCAGTAGTATTAAGATTTTGTTATGTAATTTATTATTTAAATCCCTCTCATGCATTTAGAGAGGGATCGGAAGTTGTAATATTTTTGGGATTTGGAGCTAACATTTCTGTACTTCATTTCTTATTATATTTATATGAAAGATCACATCTGGTGATTTTGGTGCTAAAAAATATCTTTGAAGTGTTGCATTTTTGTGCCTTTGGATTTAATTTTACATCGGAGTTGCTAGATCAGAGTATCACATTTCGTTTGACAATCTGCAAGATGAATGAGGTATTTTTATCTGTTCACTGTTGATTTTCTCTGTTATATGGTATTCATTTGAAGAATTTGCTATCATTTATATATTTGTTTTTCATAATATTTCCTTTTATATTATCATTTCTGAGTATAATTGGAATGTTATCATTTATAAGCATATATGAATGGTATATAATGATGAATGCAATATGCTAATATAACTTTGTTTAATTTATTAAACAGAGTTATCTTTATTCGTTTCTACACATTTCAATTTAACTAATAATACATTTCCATGGTTATTATTAGATTGAAACAATCCTAAGTTGTATTCACATATAATCACCCGGGTTAAAATTAGAATTTCTTTATCAGTATTTAGTTTAGATTAGATAGTTTTATTTTCTGTTAATCTAGTCCCATTTTCACCCATCCAATTCAATCCACTTAGTTATAAGGAAACTGGTCCTTTAAATCCAGTCGGAGCCACCATCCCAAACGGAAAAGGAGCTGTCTTAAGGTCCCAACCGGGTGGTTTTCCCCCAATGTTTGAAGCAGATATTTTCTAGGCTTCAACATTTTTGGCGCTAGAAGGAGGGCCTCCAACTGTGAATGGCAAGCAAACCCAAATCTACAAACCATTCTAAGAGTAATTCTCCCTCCACATCACCTCGTACTTCCAAATTGCCCGCTGATTCCTCGGCATCCAAGCAAGAAGAAGAGGTATCCACTATCACTGCTCAAACCCACCATACTTCAGAACAATTAAGTCTTGAATCTCCTGAAGTTCAGTCTCTCATCCAGAAACTTCAGAGCTTCTCGATTTCACCACAGAAATCTGAGCTATCTCAAAGTAGTGAGACTTCGCAATTCAATCTACCTCACCCTCTTACTAGACTTCAGAGTGAAAAGCTCGGTATTGAACCTACTGAATTTCCTTTACCTAAAAGGAAAAGGGCAAAGAAAAATACTGAAGATTTTGACAGTGAAGCACTTTCATCCACATCCTCCATCTCATCTTCCCCAGTGCGAAGTCAACCATCCACTCCCTCATTACATATTGTTGTTCACCAGGAATTTGGAACTTCAACATCTCAACCTGCTCACTCCTCAATATCAATTCCTTCCCAGAAATCTGGAATTTCAACAACAGTATCATCCACCACTGGTATTACAATGGCAGATCCATGGACCAGACCTGGTGCAGTCAATATGCCCGCACCATTACATGCATTACCTGATGCTCCTGAAAAATGGCTACCCAAGTTTAATCCAGAAAATGGAACCCAAGCTGAGGAACATATCAATAACTTCATGTTAGCAGTTAATTTGTAGGGAGTGACTGAGCAAGATGTCGTTGTTAGGCTTTTTCCTTATACATTGCAAGGATCAGCAGGATCCTGGTATTTTTCCCTGCCTTCTGATTCTATTACCGGTTGGGACATTTGCCAAGAACAGTTTCTCACTAAGTATGGAGACGATAGATCTTTAGCTACACTAATAAATGATCTCTCCAATCTTAGGATAGAGCATAGGGAACCCATTAAAGAATTTAATGCTCGTTTCAATAAACTTTTGAATAAAATCCCAACGACTTCCAAACCAAGTGAACAAATCAGAAGTGAGTGGTATATTACTGCCCTACCTGCCAATATAGCTATTTTTGTAGACGGGGCCGCAAAACCAACACTTGCTGAAAACATGAAAGAAGCACTTGCTGTGGAAAAACGTATTAATGCTCTAGAAAAGAAAGCGGCTCTTGAGGAAAGAAAAACCAAAAAAGTTTCATTCAAAGAAGACTCAAAGAAGAAAATCTCGAAAGATCCATATGATATGGAAGGCCTCCAAAAGGTCCTCAAGACTAGGTCAAATGAAATGATTGAAATTAAGAAACAAGTAGCTGAAACTTCAACCAAAAGGCCCTTTAAGAATTATAAGAAAACCGAATCAAAACCACCAAATATCGTATCTTATGCAGATTCAGATCAAGAAGAGGAAGAAGAGGAAACAATCTCACTAACTGATAATGAAGAGGAAATTGTTGAATGTCATGGCATGTGGGATTTCATACTGCCCAACTCCGATACAGATAATGGTGAAGAAGCTTTACCTGTCTCTACTAGGAGTAAAGGTACTTCCGAACCTGTTCAGACAACTTCAAAGAAACGGAGTGCAGGTGCTGCTACAACAAAAGAAAAAGTACCTACAAAGAAATCACCCGCAGTAGTCCCCCAAAACCCACCTTCAACTTCAAGTACTCCTCTAACATCCAAAACATTAGTAGTATCCGATTCAATGGATTACAATATTGTTGATGATATGAAGAAAACTAAGGCAAACATTACTATGTTTGAACTTAGCAAATTAAAACATCAGCAGAAATTGCTTCTCAAAGAATTGAATGCTGTTCCCTGTTCACCTCTTCCCAGTGCTAAAGCTGCAAATGATTCTGGTCAACCACCTTCTGGAATGATAGAAGCTACTGATTCAGTCCTGATTGGGGATAGATCAAATTCTCATACTCCACCCTTCCTTTTGACTTTTGAGATCTATAACAGAAACCTACACAATTGTTTGATTGACTCAGGGGCATCATCCAATATAATGCCAGCTTCAGTTTGTTCCAAGCTGAACATAGAACCCCAAAAGTCTTCCATACATATTGTACAATTAGACAGAAGCAAGGTCCAGGTTTTAGGAGAGATTAACTCTGTAACTATTAGGTTAGCAGCTGATCCACGGGTAGTTCAACGAATTGATATCTTAATAGCTGATATACCTGAATTTTATGGGTTGATTTTGAGTAGAGATTGGTCTGAAAAGCTCCACGGGTATATTTCTACCGATTGGTCTCACATGTGGTTACCTTATGGAGGAAAGCCAAATCAAATAAAAATCAATCGAGAGAAACACATGACTCATACTGTAACAGATTTTGAACAAGAAAATCAACCAATTGCATTTAATAACAACATCTTGGGAAATTATTCATCAGAGTCATTTTTTGGAAATCTCACTGCCCAACCATCCCCTTTCTCAGTAAACAGTTTAACATCACAGATTAAAAACTATTCACAAACTGATAGGTCAAGATGTTTTAGTGATACTGGGGAAACTGTAAATAAGATTGTTAATACTTCTTTATTTTGGTCTTTATATTTTGATGGCTCTAAATCTAACGAAGGTTCAGGAGCAGGGTGTATCTTGGTTAGCCCGCAAGGTGAAAAGACAATGCTGTCCTGTAGGTTAGAATTTGAATGCACAAACAATACAGCTGAGTATGAAGCTTTAGTCCAAGGTTTGTATAAAGCAATTGGCCTTAAAGTGAAATATTTGAAAGTATTCGGCGATTCTGAAATTATTGTCAAACAGGTGAGAAATACAATTCACTGTCTTTCAAATCACCTCAAACATTATCAATCGCTGGTACAAGAACTCACCACACACTTTTCTGCATTCAATATTTCTTCTATCCCTAGGTCTCAAAATTCAGCAGCAGACTTGCTAGCCAATGTTGCCTCCAGACTCATACCCTCCGAAGATTACAGCCCAGATAGATTTTCAATAGAATTACTTTTTCGACCATCTGTCCCAGACAATGTCACAAATTGGAGAGTTTTTTTACCATGATCAAGATATCTTAAATTTCATGACTTCAGAGAAATCATATGATGATCAAATTATTGATGAAGAAGATCACGATTTACAAATTGCTTCAAAAGATAATGAAAATCCCATTCTGAAATCTGTTGTTAGATTGGAAGACTTATATGATATTAAAGACAGATTCAAGAAAGTCACTAATACCAAGCTTCAAAGTTCTACTTTGAAATTTGAATTAGTGAATCTTGGTTCTGATTCAAAACCTCAAAATGTTAATTTAGGACTTAATTTAACATCAGAGGAAAGGGATGCCTTCATTAAACTATTGAACAAATACAAAAATGTTTTTGCTTGGAATTATGATGATTTAAAAACATATGATACTTCAGTTATTCATCACACAATTCCAATGCTTCCCGATATTAAACCTGTTCAACAAAAGCTAAGGAAAGTTCATCCAAATCTTGAAGATCAAATCAAATCAGAACTTAATAAACTTTTGAAAGCCAAAATCATTTTTCCTGTCAGGCATTCCAATTGGGTTTCCAATATGGTACATGTAAGGAAGAAAAATGGTGATATAAGAATCTGTATTGATTTCAGAAATTTAAACAAGGCATGTTTGAAAGACAATTTCCCATTACCAACCATGGAACAGATACTTCAAAAAGTAGCTGGTTCTGAACTTATGTCTTTTCTTGATGGATTTTCAGGCTATAATCAAGTCTTAGTTCATCCAGATGACAGATTGAAAACAACTTTCAGAACAAAATGGAGAACTTATGCTTATCAAAAAATGCCTTTTGGATTAATAAATGCAGGAGCAACTTTCCAAAGAGCCATGGACATAGCATTTAAAGGTCTGATCAATAGATCAGTTGTTGTTTATCTCGATGATATAACAGTATTCTCAAAAAACAGAACCAATCATCTACATGATCTAAAACAAATATTTGAAAGATGTAGAAGGTTTGGTATTTCCTTAAATCCAAAAAAATATTTCTTTGCTTTGGATGAAGGAAAAATTTTAGGATTTGTTGTGTCAAAAGATGGTATATACATTGATCCAGACAGAGTTAAAGAGATCTCTGATATTTCTTTACCTCATAACAAAAAATCCATGCAATCATTTCTTGGACAAATCAATTTTGTAAAAAGATTCATTCCTGATTTTTCTTTAATTGTTTTACCTATGCAAAATATGATCAAGAAGAATTCAGTATTCAAATGGGGGCATAAAGAAAAAGAAGCCTTTGAGTTAATCAAGCAGGCAATCATTAATGCACCAGCATTAAGTACTCCGGATTTTTCTAAAGATTTTATTTTGTATACTTTAGCCACAGAGACATCTTATGCAGCTGTTTTAACACAACTCAATGATCAGAAAATTGAAGCACCAATTTCATTCTTTAGTTCAAATCTGCAAGGAGCTGAACTGAATTATTCCAATGTTGAAAAACAAGCCTTTGCTGTGTTCAAATCAATCAAGCATTTCAGACCTTTTCTCTTAAAAACTCATACAAAAATCATTGTCCCATTCTCTGCAGTAAGACAATTATTAATTCAGAGAGAAGTAGGAGAAAAACGAGCTAACTGGGTAACAGCTTTACAAGAATATGATGTTGATATTAAACCAGCTAAGATTGTTAGAGGACAAGTTTTTTGCAGATTATTAGCAGGAGCTCATAACATACCAGAGAATGATCATTCAAATCAAGATATTCAAGTAAATCAGATAAGTGTTACGGATTCTGAGTCTCAGTATTCTGATCTCATCTATTACTTAAAAAATGGGTATGCTCCTTCTGATCTCAGTTATAAGAAAAAACGTGCTTTAAGATTAAAAGCTGTTAAATATGAGATCATTGATAATGTGTTATTTAGAAGAAATTATGATTCAATTTTGTTGAGATGTCTTGAAAAGACTGAGGCTGAAAAGGTTTTGCAGGAGTTGCATGATGGACCAGCAGGAGGTCATTTTGGAGGTGATACCACAACTCACAAAATAATTCATGCTGGCTATTATTGGCCTACCCTTTTTAAAGATACACATGAATATGTAAGAAAGTGCAGAATCTGCCAAACTGCAAGTGGAAGACAAAGGAAACCAGCTTTTCCTTTGCAACCAGTAAATATTGAGAAACCATTTGAACAATGGGGACTTGACATTATTGGTGAGATAGTACCTCATTCTTCCAAGCAGCACAAGTACATTCTTACTGCAACCGATTATTTTACAAAGTGGGTAGAGGCAATCCCTTTGAAGGTAGCCAATTCTGATGCAATTATTGATTTCATAGATAAATTTATCATAACCAGGTTTGGTGTACCTCAAGCTCTTGTCTTTGATAATGCATCTTATTTCTCAGGAAACAGTTTAATAGAATTTGCAGTTAAAAGAGGTTTTAAACTCAAATATTCAACAAATTATTACCCACAAGGTAATGGATTAGCTGAATCCACTAATAAAAATCTCATCAAGATTATTAAAAGGACTATCGATCAAAATCAAAAGAATTGGCATAAATCTTTAATCTTTGCATTATGGGCTGATCGTATTACAAAGAAAGCTTCAATCGGAACTTCACCTTTTAATTTAGTTTATGGAAAAGAAGCTGTGATACCATCAAATTTAACTCTTCCATCATTAGCCCTAGTACAATTTATTGAAGAAAATCCTTCTTCATCCGTTCAATTGAGGTATGATCAAATCCTTAAACTAGAACAAGAAAGAGATAAAGCTAGAATTGTTCATGAAAAACATCAACAGCTTGTGAAATCTTCTTTTGATGCAAGTTCTACTGGCTCAAAAATTTTATCGATTGGTGATTTTGTTCTAAAATGGGATAAGGCACATGAGGAAAAAGGTAAACATACCAAATTTCAAAAGATGTGGCTTGGACCATTTCAGATCGTTGAAAGGATAGGCTCAAATACATTCATGCTCCAAGATCTAACAGGTAAGAGAGAATCTCTTCCTGTAAACGGGCTTATCTTAAAGAAATTCTTCTCATAAGGAGGTAACCCCTTCTTAAATTGTACATATTCCTTTTTGCAAAAGTCTTTTATTGTTTTTATAAATAAAGGTTGTTAATAAGTCTCTAATTGATTGTTTACTTGATAGAAAAATTCTTAAGAAAAATATTATAAATATTTATTTTAGTGTAAATAAGAATTTTTAGAGAAATGATTATATTCTCTTGATAGTTTTAAATAAGATGTTAAACTTTGAAAGATTATACCAATTATTTGCATAATATTTTTGGAAAAACGAGGAAAATGTAAATCATTACAAGTTTATTAAGCAGAGAGAAGTTATCTATAAAAGTAAAGATTATTCAAGTCTTGGTACTCAAAAAACTCAGAAAATTGTCATCCATTGATTCTTAAGGATAAGACTAGTTCACCCCATTCAGTTAGGTTGTGATTTTTTAGAATATAATTCTAAGAAATTATTGAAAAAAATTCTTTTAAGAGATAAGAGGTCTCATCATGAGCCGACTTACCATATTTTTTAAGAAATAATAAAACTGACATTACCAATACTGCCTATCAAAACAGGGTAATGGCTTATTAATATAAGACAAGGGGTCTCATCACGAGCCAGCTTGTTCAGTTTAATTATAACTATTGAATGGCATTGATAACAACTGGCTACCAAACCAGAACAATGGCTCTCAAAAAAGAAATAAAAAATAAATAAAAGACAAAAACATGAGATAACATGTCTTATGAATTTATCTTTTAAAAAGTCATAATCTTAGTTGAATGGGACAATGAATAGTTAATGGTTAAAAGGTAACCCTGTCGAGACTATGAACGTTTGCGGGCAGCAGAGGCAATACCTATGACAATAGAGTATATTATCAAAACCAAGCTTGAAGAAATCCACTTACTTCATTATTAATACCAATCAAAGCTTAAGATAACTCAAAATGTTTTTATTCTCAAGAAACTAGAAAGAAATTGTTAATAATTTTTATTCTTTTTCATAAGTTAGATTTTATTTTTGATTATCCTAGGATAATTTTTATTTACCTTTAAAAATCTTTACTTACTTAAAATATAGTATTCATTCTATTTTTCAGAGATAACTGGTTCTTTCAAGTGAATCGCCAATTGTTGTACTATACAACAACCCTCCCTTTTTCTAAATTTTAAAAATAAAATTTAGAAATAGGGTCCCTTTCTTTTTAGAAATAAAACACTTAGAAATAAAATTCATTGTTTTGGAAAATTTCATATTGTTACTAAACAGATTCAACATTCAAAAAATTTATGGTCCGATCTAATATACAAGGCCTTATCATAAAAACAAATCAAAGTTAAAAGTTCAATCGCAATCGGAGAATCGGAGATAACCTTTAAAATAAATTTCATATGCCCATTTCAAATCTTCCGATGCGATTAGTCCAATCGGAAAAATTTCAATCGCTAAGAGTTTAAAACAGTTAATTATAACTTCCGATGCGATGCGGTCAATCGCAATCGATTAATCGGGACAGTCTTCAAGAAACTCTTTACGCTTAGTTGAAATTCCCCGATCCGATGTGCATTTGATAATAAACTCTTTTAAAAGAAAAATCGAACATTTGTTTAAAAAATATGGTAGACCCCACCATTAGAGATCGGAAAGATCTGCAATCGCAATCGATCAATCGGGATAAACATATTGTGATCTTCATTTGCCATTCGAAAACTTCCGATGCGATTCATCTATTTTCATACGAAGATTTTTAGAATGAGTGAATATATTAATATATCACAAGCGCCAAATCTTTATTGATACGAAGGCACTCAATAACGAATCAAATGAATATGGTTTATGATTTGGTTTTAAATACTTAAGTGTGACCCAAAAGGAGCATTTACGTAATATACGAAACAAATAAATGAAAACCATAAGTTCATAAATCATTCCGTTTGAGTGGCTTGTTGATCATGACTGAGAGTTTATTGTCTTGCAGAGCCAAAGAACACCAAGTTATTTCATTCACAGACAAAGGGAAGCAGTAGCAGACGCATAAATGTCAAAGAGAGGGAGAAGAAACAAGACTGCTCTACCAGTGAAGTTTGCCGAAACTCCTACGGTCTCAAAAGAAAAGCCCATAAAGCTAAGGCTAGTCACAGATACATCATGCCAAGGTCTTGGGAAAATGACCTGGGACACAGTCTACAACCTATTGGAAAAAGAAGACCCCAAGGTCACAGTGGAGAAGGCATCAGTTCCAGACGAGGATAGCTCGGATTCT
This sequence comes from Pinus albicaulis, assembly GCA_034641835.2. Taxonomy (NCBI): domain Eukaryota; kingdom Viridiplantae; phylum Streptophyta; class Pinopsida; order Pinales; family Pinaceae; genus Pinus; species Pinus albicaulis. Next base: position 142,063 of record JAXQQM020092107.1, on the reverse strand, counting down.
GACTCTGACATCAATGAAAGAACACTTGCAAATTCATTTCTGCATCGAATTGCAGCCAGAGCGAACATCATGCCTTACTATGATGTAGTTCGATGGGTTATTGACAGTGTAAAGATACAAAATAGAACGTTTGTTTCAGCATCTGGAGTGCCTTTCGGCTCGTTTAAAGCAGAAGACTTGAAAGCAATGTACCACCTTCCAGACCCACAGAAGGTGTATAACAAGGAATTTATCAAAGATTTTGCTGATAATAACAAAGTCCAATCCGACCCTATCAAAGAGTGGAGGAAAAACCCAGAGAAGCACCGAAATGAAGCATCCGGTATGTATTATGTAGATTCTCTTCTGCCTCCATATTCCTATGCAGCTGCCATGATGTGTAGGTTATTTGGCAATGATAATTCAGCTAGGTTTTCTATACAAATGGTCCCATTAATCCTAGCTGCTGTGAATTCCGACATTATGGATTGGGCTGTTATTCTTTCCGATAGAATGGCCAATAGGATACTTGAATATAGACAAGAAAAAACTGCTGGAAATTCTACTCCCTTTTTCTTTTGTGCCTATATTCTTGATGCTATTTGTTTCAATTCTGAATTTCCCTTATTTGGATGGAAATGGACTCCCAAAGACCCTCTTCCAATCCATATTTATCATAAATTGCTTTGGAAGATTCATTTCCAAGCTAATGTATATAGAATCTGTCATGGTTTCCTCATTCTTGTTTTCCAAACCATTTTTAATCGCTTTCCTCCTAGGTTTTCTGATAAAGCTAAAGCCGACCTGTCTGCAATCGGAGATTGGTTTGGGGAGGAAAAATTTACTTACATCAGGGTTTTTGGCAGTATAGTGGAGCCACATGTTCTTCCGCTTTTTGTTCCAGACAAACTTCTCGCTCAAGAAGTTTCCTATCAATTGACAATTGAAGGTATATCCAGGTCTTTGAATAACAGCAAGAAGAGAATGTGGCCTCAATTCCCACTCAATTGTGGTCATTTCACTCTAAATGATTTCAAGCATGCAGAAAAAGAAGTCTTCAAGATAAGAGGTTGTAAATTTGCAACCATTCCTGGAAGACAATATGATCCAAAAAAGATAGCATTTGATGTCACTGCTTCAGTTTCAATTGCTTGTTTTGAGCATGAACCAGATATGTTCGATGATTTGTTTGTTTCATTAGATAATTTTCCTCGAATTTTTGACTTGGTCAAGTCTAAATTTCAACAGGAGGAAATAAATAAATTTCTCTTATTTAGAAGCCAGAGATTGTTGAGAGTTCCTCTGGACCAGCTGAGAACTCAAATCCAAAAGTCAGACACAGAAGGTACATTCAGCCAAACGCCAGTAGAAACATCTACCAGCAAAATCATTATACAATCGGCTGTCAACCAGCCGACTGTACATACTCAAAAAGTGGTCACTATTGACAAACCTGATGTCCCAAAAGGAAATACTGATGATAAATCCGGTCCAAATACTGGCCAGAAGTCTCAAATGATAGACAAATGCACAAATATCAATGATGATGTGCATAATCAAAAGGATGGATCGGATGAAAAAAGCACTGAGCAGAGCATAGATACAGAAAAAGGAAAAGAAATAACTAAAGAGATTATGCTTTCCACTAATCTTGATGTTTCTCCTCAGCTATTAAAACAATATGATCAGTTTGCTCAACAGCTTGGATTGCAGGATAAAGATGAAGAACAAATAGAGCAGGATGTTGAAATCATTCCTGAACATCCTACAGGGCATATTGTATTAAAAGTTGAGGAGATCCCTCCTTTGGATGTATTTTACAACCCTAAACATAAGGCTGTTGTCAAAAGACAAAGAAAGAAAAGAAAAACAGAACAGGGCATATTTTCTACTCCATCAGAGGAATTTATGAATATTGTTTATAAGAACAATGAAATGAATCCATTTGAAGACCTCACGAAATTGTCCCAGTATACAGGAGCTTATAGTGCTGCAACAGTGGATAAAGTTGTAGAAGTTTCTCAACTAATAACTCAGAAAGATCTTCATATAGCTTCACTGGAAGAACAAGCTAAGGAGAATCAGCAGCTGATCAGCCAATTGCAACAACAACTACAGGATCAGACATTCAGGTCTAAAGAATTGGAGAAACAGCTTGCCGAAGAGAAGAAGAAGGTTGATGAAAAGCTTTTAGGAAAACAAAAGCAGCTAAATGAAGAAATTTCTAAGTTACAGAGTCTATTACAAAATGAGGAAAAGGCAAAAATGATTCAAGAAAAGGAATTTCAAGCAACTTTGGATAAGTTTAAAGATTACCCAAAGTTAAATGAATTCAAATCAGAAGCCCTTGAGGCTAATAAATTATTGACTCAACAGTTAATTGAATTTTGCTCAAAACTGTCACAAGCAGAACCCTTTTGTGGTATTACTTCATCTTTAATCCAAACTATCATAACTCTTAGACAAGAAATAGATGATGCCGATGAAAAGATTTCTGAGTTTCTCAACTGGCAGGATACAGAAAAGGGAAAAGAAGCAAATCTTCCTAGGATAGAGGAAAAACACAAAGAAATCTTGTTCACAGAATGGGAACATCAATTAATGAAAGCTGATAGAGCAATATCAAGGGCCAGAAATATAATGAATAATCTCACGCAATTCATAAATGACAGCTTATACTCAATTAATCTCATTTCAGACTGTGTTCCTGGCAGTTTGCCAAAAATAAAAGAAACTGAAGACAGGGGGAGAGAAGAAATGGAAAGGAAAAGTCAACAAATCGGCAAACTTCAAACGATATCCTGGGATAGTATGTGGACTCATTTGATCAAGCCAAACAATCAACAGACAGCTATCAAACTTCTATCAAGCGCTGTCGATTGTCTAATTCCAGAATTTTCTGATGCCACCTATGCTGGACAGTTGCATTCTGAGATGAGTCATCCACCAAGACTCCGAGATATGTTGAACATTTGCAACTTGGCTTCATCAAGCGAGGGAGAAAAACAATGAATCAGTTTCATTCAAGATAGCATTTTAGTTTTAATTTGATAAATTGTAGCAGTAGTATTAGGATTTTGTTATGTAATTTATTATTTAAATCCCTCTCATGCATTTAGAGAGGGATCGGAAGTTGTAATATTTTTGGGATTTGGAGCTAACATTTATGTTCTTCATTCCTTATTATATTTATATGAAAGATCACATCTGGTGATTTTTGTGCTCAAAATTATCTTTGAAGTGTTGCATTTTTGTGCCTTTGGATTTAATTTTACATCGGAGTTACTAGATCAGAGTATCACATTTCGTTTGACAGTCTGCAAGATGAATGAGGTATTTTTATCTGTTCACTGTTGATTTTATCTGTTATATGGTATTCATTTGAAGAATTTTCTATCATTTATATATTTGATTTTCATAATATTTCCTTTTATATTATCATTTCTGAGTATAATTGGAATGTTATCATTTATAGGCATATATGAATGGTATATAATGATGAATGGTATATAATGATGAATGCAATATGCTAATATAACTCTGTTTAATTTATTAAATAGAGTTATCTTTATTCGTTTCTACACATTTCAATTTAACTAATAATACATTTCCATGGTTATTATTAGATTGAAACAATCCTAAGTTGTATTCACATATAATCACCCGGGTTAAAATTAGAATTTCTTTATCAGTATTTAGTTTAGATTAGATAGTTTTATTTTCTGTTAATTTAGTCCCATTTTCACCCATCCAATTCAATCCACTTAGTTATAAGGAAACTGGTCCTTTAAATCCAGTCGGAGCCACCATCCCAAACGGAAAAGGGAGTTATGCAAGAGGTCGACCAGGATGTGGTTTTCCCCAATGTTTGAAACGAGATTTTCCACAGGCAACACTTTGTTGTAGTTCTTATATTTTGTTTAAGTATTAAATTCTCCTTTTGGGATATTACACAAAATAGGAAACCGGCCACCTAAAAGGGATTATTTTTCCTACCACATGTACGCATATACAATGTGCCACATCATCGGTTCAACCATGTCATTATCTCGACCACATCACTTGTCATAATTTCCACATCATCTCAGTCCCAGTCCTTGACCCATCCCGACCATGGAAATTTACTTAATCCTACGCCACACAACATGAGATTAAAACTAATCCACTATTAAGTCCTCTCAAGCACTCCATGGATTAATACAATCCCACACTTAATCCCTAATTAAGGTCATTTCTTGGTGTCGTGTGCCATCCATGTTGACATATTCTCCTCCTATTAGAGCCTTCCACATGGACTTAAGTCATGGGCTCCACTAGCCTACCCCATTACATTTGAAACCATTCTCCTTTGATATTGGCCCACATAACCACGTCATCATAGTCCCAAGTCCTCATTCAACTCTATTATTTGCCTTTATAACTTAACCTTGAGATCATGGGGTTGCACATACATCACGCTCAATGGGTTCCTCTAAGAACATACATCATCCTAGCAAGTTCCTTCTCATGCATACGTCTTCCCATCCTCGTCCCTTTTAACATAATGCCCAATTCAACTACTAGTGAAGCCTAAACCATGCACACATCATCCCAATGTCATCCTGGATCCAACCCTTTTTAAGAATATTTCGGGTTAAAATTACTTAGAAGAGCTTAGGACTACAAGGCCAAGATTCATATCAAGCCACATTCCTTACTAGTAGTATGAACAAAGGGAAACTACCCAAACCTTTAATTCTCTATTATTTTGGCACAAGGATCCAATCTTAAGAGTCGTTAAGGGAAAATGAAAATTAACAATGAGATCAAGGACCTACAAACACTAAGTATACAGTAGTTTTTAAGACATCAATAAGAACAAGGCTCAACACCAACAAGACACTACCATATATCAAATGTTGATCAAAGCTTAAGAAATGGCTCCAACAACCAAATTTATCACAAAGTGCATGCACATGTTATACTACCTCCTTGAATTCATTGAATCCACATATTATATTAGAATAAGTAAGCTTACATTTGGGATGTTAGTCTCCTATGCAGTAGGAGTCATATTTCATGATTGACTTGATGGGCTATGTAATATGTTCATACCTTTTTCTTGTTGCAAAGGTTTTCCATATTCTGAAAAATCGGAAATTTAAAAAATGTAAGAGGGTATACCCCTATCAAAGGGTGAAAAAATAAAAATGGCCAAAAAAGTGAAATAAAATGAACCCCACCAAAAGAAAGGCCAAGGAAAGTGTGCAAGTCTAAATTCCACTACTTTTTGCTACGTGTAATAAATAAATTGTGTGCAACTTGTAACTTATGCCACAATTGATGAATAGTGAGAATAGTTTAAAGCTTGGCTAGTTCATCTTTCAATTTTATGTTTTATAGATAGAGAATAAAATGCGACCAAAGTTGTGTAATCTTGGCGAGATAAGAAGATAGGTGGGGAAACAAATAAAAGGAGCTCAACGGTTTAATGCGGAGCCCTTGGATGTAATAAAGTTAGAATTAGATACATTTCTACATGTAAAGAAAAAAGTGTGATAAGGGGTTGCAGTCTAAGTGCACCTAATAAAAGAAGAAAAAATGGTAGGGTAAAGTAGGTAGGGTAGGTAGATGGTGTTGCAGAATTACATGTTGTTAGCGCAGAAAAATGCCTCGGGCTGGAAGAGGCAAAACTCGAGGCAACATCAAACCAAGCTCGGCCTCGTAGCTAGCCCTACGAGGACGAGAAGACTCTCTCCCGGGTCAATCTCGATAAAATGATCAATAGGGTGCGAGATGACTTCAAATGGGAAGCGATTTTAGGCTAGTAAATAAATGTGAAAAAGGAAATTTAATGAATAGCTGAGTTTTAAAATTTTGTATGGGACCAAAGAACGACATGAATGAGAGATTTAATCAAAAAGGCACGGGTATTTCATAAGGCGAGATAGGAATGAAGTTTAACAATTAAATTGAAATTAAATGGAATGTAAAGAGTTGTTTAAGAAAGCTAAAAAGGGCATTAAACAGTGATCACTTTCCAACGGAGAAAATTACACAAATATTGAACGCTCCCTCAAGCGAGAGCAAATAAATTTAGTTCTACCTCCCTTAACGCAAAGCATTAAATTTGAAACGACTATGAATGAACTATGAAACATTACAAAAGACATATGAAACGTAAAGAAAGACACATTTGCTAAATTCGTACTACACAAGAATCTTATAAACCGTAGCCGCAACCTTTCATTATTCCTCTCATTAAAGCTGTATAATGTTTCAGTATTCCCTATGTTTCCTAACTCTCTTCTATTACAAATGATTTTCAATATAATAAATAAACTCAACTATGAGAGAAGAGACGCCACCCAAAAAAAAAGGAATTGTTTAAACATTGACTAATAGAAAGCTAACCATCTATCCTAAAAGGAACAGCGTTACATTTTCTATTCAAATATGTTGATGACCTATGAGGAAGCAACACACCCGTAGCGTAGACCTTCTAAATCATAAACTAAGACGAAATAGACTACCCGCTCCTTTTCTCTGCTATGGTAACATTCCTTTAAATTTTATAAATGTGTTTTGACTTTCCACCTTACATTTTACTATGAATAAAAACTAATTTTTGATAAAAAAAATGGTTTTGAACCGAGCTGTTTTAAGAAGGGGAAAACGTGTCATGAACGCATCCCAACTCGGCAAATCCACGTGCTTTTGAGCGATTGGAGTGAGTTTGGGCGATTCTCGGGCTTCCCGGCTGGGGTGGGGGCGCCGCGCGGCCACGCGATGTGCGCCTCGCGCCCATGTAAAAACATACTGCGGAAATTGTCCAATCATTGCCTCGCCAGAGTTTCTAACATGCAAGGTACAAGTACGGGCATATCCGCAGGGATGAAGCCCTCCTTCCCCGTCTGACTTTGAGTACTGATACCCTATTATCCGTTAGTGTGGATGGTGGTGTGGGACTTCAAAGAAAGATCGTGAGAGGCCGCATGTGAACATTTTCACTGAGAAACTTGAATAATTACATATTTAAAAACATTTTGATTGGTTTCTTCTTCAAAATAGGGTTTTGAAGAAGAATCAGTCAACTGCATTGTTGACGATAACAATCTTGAAATAAAAACTCACTCAAGAGATCTCATGGCTCGCGGGCATTATTCAAACGTCTGAAGACAAACCCTAAAACTAGAAAGAAATGACTTTTCCCCCGGACCACAAGAACACTCACTAATCGCAAATGACGCAGCTGGAACCTGGTGAATTTGAATCAAGCAGACCACAAGACCGAGTCTAACATTGGCTCTAATGGGGATGGCATCTTCCGCTCTCTTGGAGGTGCGAACCGCATCTTTGGGAGAGCGGGGCATGCTGGCCTCCATCCATTGGGCTATGGAGTCCATTATTGCAAGAAATCGGAATGATTAGAATTTATTAACTGAAACCGACCGAAATGATTGAAAACCACTGCAAACTTCAAACGTTGCAAACTCGTAATGAAACTAGAACGAAATGCGTTTTTTGTCACATTATTCACAAAATCTACCCTACTTCGTCAGCATATACTATGATCAATTGATGCCGGTAGCGTCGTATCAACCATTCGTTAGCGAGAAGGAAGTCGCTCGAGATGCTCAACACCAGGACACAAATGTAATTTCAAGTGTACCATACCTACAGTACAATATCTGTTATAAAAGACAATCCGACCATCTTTCAAACTCGAAAAACACTTCCATGTACATCGCAATAGGATCTGTGTGCCGACTCGTTTGATGCCCCAACCCTTGAATACATCTGCCGCACACCGTCAATGCAAACATCCGTAGGCGTACTTCTATTTTTTCTGTTTTGAAGGAGGGAGAGTTTCAAGAATTTTTGGGATCTCGTGAATTCATGATTGGATCCTCATCATCTGCATCAATCTCCTTCTCAAATCTTTCAACAACTAACTCGTACACCAGCTTTAGCTTCAAGAGGAAACTTTGGAGATCTCAAACTTTAAGCATGACAATGAAAATTTTTCATTAATTTCAATATCCGCTAAATCGATCTCTAACCTCTTTTGCATAATTCTGCAAAGAGCAGGTTTTCCAAGATGCACCTCACCACGGTAAGCGAATGGACTGGCAGGTGAACTGGGAATCGGGATCGAGCCGGGGAGTCACTCAGTGAATGTTTCTACCTTCATATGTAACCGACTCCGCCGTCCACCATCAGCGCACGTATCCGCAACTTGATTTCATACCGGGGCAAGACAATCTACAAGTCGAATGTCACATCAACAAGAAACCATCTTCCCAAGCATGGTCGCCACTATGTTAGCGCTCAAAAATGGCCTCAGCTCATAGCTGGCAAATCTCAGGCAACATCAAACCAGTGCCTACCTCGTAGCTGCCCTAATATGAGGAGAGGTTTCTCCGGTCAATCTCGATAAAGGATCAGTAGTCCTCGATGACTTCAAATGGGAACCGATTTTAGGTTGGTAAATAAATGTGAAAAGGAAATTTAATGAATAATTGAGTTTTCTGGCCGTATGGGACCATGAACAAAGCATGAGCGTAGAGATTTAACACCAGTGCATTGTATTTACATAAGGCGAGATAGGAATAATTTTATCAATTAAATCATTGAAATTAAATGAACAAGACCGTTTAAGAAAGTCAGTGCTAGGCATTAAACAATAGTCCAGGCTTCTAAATGTAAGAAATTGCCACAATACCGAACGCCTCCTCGAAGGAAAGCAAATAAATTGGTTCTACCTCCTCATCAGAATCATTCAGTCATAGAAATGACATTATGACATCCAGTGAAACATTACAAAAGACATGTGTTTAAAGAAAGACACATTTGCTAAATTGCATCACACAAGAATCTTATAAACCGAGCTGTACCTTTCACATGCTCCTTGCCAAAGCCGTATATAATGAAGCTCTCTCGTTATCTTCCCTATGCTCTAACTCTCTTTCTATTACAAATGATTTTCAATATAATAAAGTAAACTCAACTATGAGAGAAAGATCACCCAAAAAAAAGGAATTGTTTAAACATTATCATGTGCCAACTATCCTAAAAGGAATAAAGGCTTACATTTTTCGCTAGAATTAAATCTCATGGATAATCTACGAGGAAGTTAACACTCAGATGTGGGAGACCTTCTAAATTATAATCAAGACAAAATAGAATACCCACTTTTTCTCTCATGGTAACATTCCCTTTTTAAATTTAGGTGTGCTTTGACTTTCCACCTTTTACATTTGTCGTTGAATAAAAACTACCTTGATAAAAGGTTTTCTAACCTGAAGCCTTTGTTTCAAAGGGGAAAACGTAATAATGACCATCCCAAATTAAGGCAAATCCACGCTTCTTTGAGCCGATCGAGTGGTTTAAGACGCAGCTCGGGCCAGGCGCCAAGAAGACGCCATGTGCGCCGCGCCCATAAAAATACACCGCGGAAATTGGTCCGCCCATTGCTCACGAGTTTCTAACATGTGCGACAAGTACGGTACAATATCCGCAGGGATGAAGCCCTCCCGCCCGTCTTTGACTTTTTGGAGTGAATGATGAATCTGGTTTATCCTCGCGTGGATGGTGCATGGCATCGCCAAGAAAAGACTGAGAGGCTGCATGTGAACACTTTCAACAGAAACTTTGAATAATTACAGACAGAAAAACACATTTTCACGATTTCTTCTTCAAAATAGGGTTTTGAAGAAGAATCAATCTCGCATTATCGACGAGGCACACCCAGAAATAAAAACTCACCGAAGACATCCTCAGTGGTCTGCGAGCACATCTTAATGTTCCTAAGACAAACCCTATACCTAGAAAGTGAAATGACTCTTTTTCCGGGACCACACAAGAACATCAATGATCGCAAATGATACAGAACCGAACTCGTTGAATTTGACTCCGTTGAGATCACAAGACCGAGTTCAACACATGCATGAATAGTAGCTTAGGATGCTAAATATTTTACTTCATCACAAGTGTAGAGGCAGACAACAATCTGAAAAATTTCAAGCAAAGAAAAGTCGATTATTAATCGTTTACCCTCTCATTTTTCCCTAAAAACTTCACTAATTTCCTGGCACGGCTTTAAAATTAGGGCTAAGGCATTTCCTTGACTTTTGGAGTGACCTAATCGCCCAATAATTGGAAAACCTAAGTACTTAAAATCATTCATCATCACACTCATTCACTTTCTATAAACTTTTTCCACTAAAATCCCATTTTACTTAGGAAAATCATGCAATATTCCATAAAACCCTTGCTTCATACAAGCATAAGTTAAATACATTATCTCTTAAATGTTTTATACTTAGCGCTTTAACTCATTTTTCATATTAATTTTTAATTTACATATTTAAACTTATAATAATGACCTTCTTATTATATATAACCCTTTTTATAAAAAACCCAAATCCATTTATTATAATTTTAGCCAAAGTATTTAATCCCCACATGTTTAAATAAAACACCCTCATTATACTCCTCGCTAAATATATCTTAATATTAATCCCGCCCCCTATGGTAATAGATTGACCTGATTTAATTACCATATAATAGGAATACATTGAAAAATAGTTAAAACATGTTTTATTATGTTTTGAAATAAAAATAATCCTTCCTCAGATATTTTTATCCCGATCTACTTAAATCAAGTTAAAACTATAACCCATTGTTAAAATTCACAATACACATCCCTTAGGCGCAAGTCTTAACCTTGGTTAAATCCCAATTTTAAAAACTTCTCCCGATCACTTTTCCACAGAAATGCAAAGGAATTAATTAATCCCTACGATTAATTAATAACCTCTATCCACCAATTAATCATCCGATGCGATTAATTAACATTTAATTATATTAGGCCCAATTCGTTATTCTCTCGTCATCTTATCGCCCGACCACCACTTCCTCCGATCGCCCGGCCCTAAGATCGACAGCATATCAATACTCAGTTTTCATCTTTGTACGAACGATAACGCGCGATGGCCCGGCGGTTTTCCAAGCAGTGTCGCGCCACGCGTCATTCATTGAAATCGCCACCGCCTAAAACCATCTTTCCCCAAAAGCAAGCAAGGAAGGAAACCACTGCACGCCTCGCCCTCCGTGACGAATCTCACCGTACTTGCTGACGTCATCAATCAAAAACCCGCCAACCTTTTGACTTTGTGAATAAAACAAACGATCCCGTGTCATTTTCATTATCCAAGGGATTAACCCGTCTCCCGGCAATGAATTTCGAATTTAACTCAAAGTGTTCCAAATGTTACCTCATTAAGAAATTTGCAATCAAATAATCCGTAGTTTATTCAATATAGCCATCACTTGTTTAACCATTACATCTCCTTAAAACATATTTACTCCAATTTTCCGCCGAACTCTCGTAAAAAAAAATCACTTTGGTTTTACCCATACTAAAGACTCAAAAGAAGTTCAATTTGATCTTTTTGTTCCCAGAACTTAAATTATATTCCCAAATCAAATATGAGATTGTGGCTCGTTTCACTAAACCTCGAATTCATTTCTGAATCCACAAGAACTAGAAATGAGGTTCCTATGGCTCTAAATGTAACTGAAATGCCCCCACAGACTTAGATTATTTTCCATTAGGCAAGACAAAGATTTGAACAAAAACTGTTCTTTGTGAGAGTCCTCTCAAATTTTACACGCAGACAATTATTTGAAAGGTTCCCCGACATTTTTGAGTCATGGGAATCTAATCTTCCCATGTACCTCTCCCCTGGCCCACATTTTCCCCGAGATAATCCATTACCGACATGCAAACTATGATCCCAATCAATCTAGCAAGCCATCCCAAGTCGAATGTCCTTTTTCCCATAACTTCGCCTATCATGATATGTTACAATTTCAACTCCGGGTCAAACTCTCTCACCTTCCGTCTATGGGAGAATTACTTCGAGAATCACTTGTACCATCCTACAAGAGTTAAATCGCCTTTTCCGCACCTTCATGTCGCTAGAACATCGGCCTCAAAACCCTCCTCCTTATGGTTACACTTTTCACCTCCATGAGGGTAGACTAATTCTCGAACATGATACCCTTTATAATGGGTTTCAATACCAAGAATATGTTGACCAGCTTAACCCTAGTATTGTTGTCTATTTTCACCCTTAGACAGCCCCCCCCCCTACAGTCAAGTATGATTTTGCTACATACATTGCAAACAAATCCAAGAGATCAGCCTATGATTAGAGAATGAGAGAGTGTTCCAAGTACTTTTCTATTTATCACCTCATTCTCTATTAACTTAATCATAAAATTTCCCTTTCCATGTCAAAATGCTTGAGGCCAAAGGAAATCCTAGGTCCGTGATCTTTTGGTCCGCTATCACTCATAATTCGTGATTCTCCTTATTCCTACAATGAATTTATTGACCTTTTTGTACACCCCGCAACCACCTTGTTGACGGTGAGCCCTCCCTCCTAGGGTTAATAATGAAATCAAGAATACTTTTAGCTCTCAAAACAATAACAGATAGGTGACCTGTACCCACCGGGAATCAGCAACAAATCAGAAAGGTGTGCACTATGCCCATTAAAATTTCCAAAAATCCAATGAGACTTTTTCATTAGAGTATTTCAGCATGATCAAGAACCGTATATAGTACATTTTTTAATGCAGAAAAGTGTCCAACTCAAAGATTAAAGTCAGCTAGGTCCCCTTTATTTGTAACTCTAGAGAGCTTGGAAAGGTGCTCAAAGATTATTAAAGATTATCTGGCTACAAAGCTGATTATATCTTATGAATCAAATATTTTATTTAATGGGAATAATGAAAGAAACTATCAACAAAGCATTCATCAAAGAATCCATAAATTGAACAAGAGGTTAACATGGATGAATGGTAAAGGAACATTGCAGAAATATGATAGTGAGCGTGTCAATAAGAAAATGTAATGAAATATCTTGAAAAATACTTGACTCCACTGGGACAGTAATAGCTATTTGTGCATTGATTCTTCTTCTCATTGACTTCTCAACAAAATCTACAAGAAATTGTACAGAATAACAAGAGGATCATGTTGAAAGGAGAAAGAGGTTGATATCCAAGTTGGCAAAAATTTCAACATTTTAACAACCTCGAATTCTAAAGAATGGTCAAGTGTGCTCTCTAATGCACTCAATGTAGCAGAAGTATCAATTTTACAAACTCCTCTGAATGTAGAAAAGGGAAAAAAGAGAGATGCTGAAGCAGCTACTCCTATCGGTGGATCTTCTGAACAGCAAGATGCAAAAACACAAAAATTGAATCCTCTTCCAGAAATGGAATTTGTTCATGAAATCCTTGATAGTCAAGGGGAAGAACAATTGGGTAGTCAGAAAACAGGTGCAAACAGTGGGACATCCACTACTTTACTGAGAAAAGAGCTGCAAAGGCAGCGAAGTGCAGAAGTGTCATCTTTCAAACCACCAGTGAAAGATGCCTGGGACATTAAAATAACATTCATCAATATCAAGGCCAGAAATGATCCTCTCAGACTTAAAATCTACAATCAGTGTTTGAAGATGGCTCCTAAGAATTAGCAAAGGTTGATGTCAGCTTATGACATTCAACAGGGTAAAATGCTAATGAGTCACTTCAAACCCAAAGTGCAGCAACCTCAGACAGCTATAGATTACATCAGGACTAATTTTGAAGTCCTAGCAAAGGATATTCATCCTTTAGATCAAATTGAGCTGCATAAATAGACAGGTGAGATGATTTATTCTACTCTGACGGATAAATCAATGATGACTCAGAAACTGCAGGATTCTTTGGAGAATACAAATGCTCAATTAAGCCTCGAAAAATCCTCTTCTCAAGCTAAAGATAACAGGATTAAGACTTTGGAGGAAATTATTATTGGTTTGGGACATAATCCCAAGGATGTCAAGGGTATAGAAGCTCTGATCAAGAAAAAAGATGATGATATTGCAACTTTGAGAAAACAACTAAAGCTACCAGCCTCAAGACATCCTCAGACTGCCGAAATTATAAAGCAAAATTCTGAAGAAGAATTAATGGAATTTCTTTTAAAACTAAATGAGAAACTTAATGAAACAGACAAAGAGCTTGAAAAGGCATTGAAAGACAAGCAGTCTAGTATTCCAACATCTACACCAGAGGTAATTGCAGGTACTACAACAACAGGTCAGCCAACAGAATTGTCACAGGTACATACTTCCAATTTAAGTCCAAAAGAATTAACAAAGTCAATGGAGGAATTGAAACTCCAAGTAACTGATCTATAGAGAACAAAGGTGCAACTTACCTCCTTGGAATAGAAATATGATCTCTCAAAGATGAGTGTTGCAGATAAAACAAGAGAGGTCAACAAATTGGAAAAGTTGGTCAGCAAGTTGGAAAAGGATCTCACATTAGAGAAGCCTTTAAAAGGAAATAAATGAAATTCTTTGGGACAACATCATCCAATCAATAAAATATGTCTGGCCCTCAATTCAAATAATGCAGGAACAGAAAGATTTAGTCAAATTGGCTATAGAAGAAGTCCTAAGAGCAAGAGAAGAATTGGGAAACAGGCCTAATGAAGCCAATGAACTCATCCATTTTCTAAATACTTAGAACAAGCAGCAACTTGAAGAATTTGGCATTCAAGACAGGACAGGCACAATTTTGGAAATAAAGAGAGTTTTTACCAAAAGAACTCTGATGCAGAATTTGGAACGAAGATGCTCTGACATGCAAGAAGAAATCACTGCCTTCAAAAAAATATTTGATATTTTGTTGAATAAAGGATTGCCTAGTCCTATAGTTTCAGAGGATAAATTGATGGACCTTGAAAGTTATGTTGAGAAATTGGATAAGTATGATGACACTCAGGCCAGTGCCTCAACTAGTTCATCAATAGGAGCATTGCCTACAAGAAAAAATCTTCATGATAGATTAGAAAATTTGTTTTATCTTGAGCATGAAGTAAAGCATTTGTTCCCTGTTCAACCTACTTTATTTAGGTATACAGAGACAGATGAAACTCCCAGAAAGCTGCAAAGGACCAAGATTCCAGAAGATAAATGGTGGGAAGAACTGTTAGAACTTTTGTAAAAATTATCCTTACCTGAATTTTTGATTATGTACTACAGCAGGTCATGGTAAGAAGGATAAAAGGATGAATAAAGGTCAAAGTGTATCAGAGCAGTCAAAGAGTATCAGTGAAACGAAACAACCAGCATAAAATTACTGAAGAGGACAGCAGCAAGCCAAAACATAGGGCCTGCCTCCAGCACATTCTCAAAAGAAGGAAACAACACAACATCAGTTATCATTTTTCCTTATCTACGAGATCATCTGTCTCTATTTTGTTGTAAAATACTTATTAGTTATCCTAGATTATATCTCAAATTGTTAGGAGATATTTTTTATAACTTTTTGTATAAATACTCCCACAATCGGAGTATTCAGGGTGGATTCATATACTTTGCTGTAACATTGACCTTTTTCGGAATAAAGTGTTATTGGAGAAAAATTTTATGGCTAGCTGGATGATGAATTGATGTGAAAGACTTTTTACAGGATTCATGTGTCAAACTACGGATCAATAAGTCATATTTCTCTTGTGTTTTAAAGTCTTTATATCTATTTATTATATCACTATGTTTCATTTCTGAATGATTAATGAAAAGGAATAAATCAGAAAGTGCTTAAGTGTAATCTGATTTTAATCATTGTTGTTCTAAATGTTTTCTTCTAAACTGGTTGTAAACAGTGAATTCTTAATTGCTCATGTTTTACTAGTTTATGCATTTTGATTATTTAATGAAGAATACTTAAATGCTCTTTATTGATAATCACTCAATTTCCCTCTTTGAATGTGTTGAAAGATTCTTAGTTGCCTTTCATCCATTTTAATTCCATCTCATTCTCTTTAAAGATCTGTAATTGTTCCCTGTTTGATTATCTTTCCCTGTGAAACCATCTTTTGTTTAGAAACTTAATCCAGTGAAGCCATCTTTTTTACTCCATAGCCCAATAGCCTGAACTACTCAATCTTGCCCTGAGCTATCGAATTCCATCACCCAAATTCAAACAAAACCCCTGAACTTTAGAACTAGCCTAATATCTTAAAAAAAAAAGATAAACTTTATAGAGAGAGCCCTCTCTGGGTACAGATTGGCTAGATCCAGTACCTAAAAGATTGGTTGCTGGTTACCTCGGACCCCTTTCTTCTTCCCAACAACTTCAAGGAAAATCTGAGTGATAACATAGTGGCGACTCCACTGGGGATCCGAATAATTTTATTGTTACTATTGTTTACTTTATAAACTACAGACGGAGCCTGAAGTTAGCCAGGTAGCCTTTGAACTACTTTTGCTCTGCAATTGCATAGTAAATAAATGTTGCTTCAGTCTATCTCCGGTCTAGTTTATGGACTGAACTTTGGTTTCAAACATTTGATCAGTTCCTCTAGTTAAATAAATCTTTAAGAAAATCTAAATCCAATATCTAAAACTTCTTAAAGAGACTATTGAAGTTGTATTGTTCATTTCATTTAAGATAAAAAACCAAAAAATATCACTAAGAAACCTGGCTTTAGAAAGGACTCGCTACACTAGGGCTAATTCTGATCTAAATCCACCGCCTGTGTTTGAAAATCCAAATCTGATTCCCAGAATTCTTAGAAGACAAGATATTTAAGAAAGCTCTGGAAGTTCTCAACCTCTCTGTAGATCAATATCATGTTCAGTAAAGTGGATTTATCTTGAGGACGAACCTTTCGACGAGCAGTTTGAAACATCTTTATTTGTAAATTTTTCTGAATCTGAGTTGTCCAATTTGGTTCCAGACCCAGTGTTTCTTGAAGATTTACAATTTGAATTTGTTACATCACATCTTGATAAACATTTGCGAGCTTCTATACAATCTGAGCTTACCTCTAAAGTAACTTCAAATATTTCTGTAATCACTTCAACTTCTCCAAGTTCATCAACATTTCATCAAACATCTCAACCTAAAACTACTCCTTCCACTCCTCCACCCATCACTCATAGACCAACCTCACCTATTATTCCACTACCTCTTCCAATGGGAAACAGTTATGCTCCCTTAAGGTTACCAGCCAATCTAGGGGCTATGCCCCAAGATTACCAATCTAAAATCACTCCTTTTGATGGTTCTGGTACTTACACTGCACAACAACAAACTAAAAAGATGACCGATTATTTTTAAATTTATGAAATAGATGCTGATGATGTAAGGATGAGAATTTTTGTCCAAAGTATTACTGGAGAAGTCAAAACCTGGTTCAGAGCTCTACCTATAAACAGTGTTGCTAACTTACTAGCCCTCTATAGAACATTTTTAAATAGATGGGAAAAGAAGAAAGATCCTCTTCAAATCCTATCAGACTTTGGAAAACTAAAGAGAGGACCAAATGAAAATGTGAAAGATTATGTTACCAGATTCAATGAGGCTTATAATGTTGTTCCTCAAAATCTTAGACCTCCCCCAGATTCAGTATTAATCAAATTCCCTGATGGTTTGATTCTGATCTAGCTTATCAGCTTAGGGAAAGAGCTCCTAAAACTTTAGAAGAAATGCAAAGTATATTTGTTAGTGTTGAAGCTAACCTAATAGAAAAATGAGCTAGAGCCAGAGCTGAAAGAAGAATGCCTGTAAATGAAGAACCCACAGCTTTTGAAAAGAAGCTGGATGCTATCATCAAAGGAATGGAAAGACTAGGAGATAGAGTAGAAACTATTGAAAAGAATAAATCTCCTTGGGATGGTCAACCGAGAAATACTGTCAGAAATCCAAACTTTAAAAGAAACCAAAATCAAAATATTGGAAAAACTGGTCCTGACCAAAATATTAGGCCCCCATTCCAGGAAAATTATGTTGATGGCTCAACTTCTGAGGAACCAATTGAAGATGTTCAAATAAACAACTTTACTGAAAGCGAGAATGAACCGGAAATTTTCTTGACCCAAGAGGATCAAGAAGCTCAAATTCTTAAGCAATTTCAAACCCAGTCAGGAGAATCATTTGATTTTAAGGAAGGATACGACACATCCATTTACGAATTTCATAAGCAATATAATTTGAGGATCAGAAGAATTGAAGTCCTGGAAATAAGTAAACAGAAAACCACAAAGCAACCCCTCAAAGGTAAGACCAATACTACCCCTGTACATATTCTCACTAGATCAGATCCTAATCCTGACCACCCAATAATTGAAGATGTATCCGATACTCAACTGAATAACAAACAACTGTCCAATACTCTTCCTCCCTGAGGAAATATAGAGGAACCACCAGAAGTTGATTCGGAAACTACTTCAGCCCACAACCTCACTCTTGAGAAGGAGAAAAATACTGAAAACATAGAAGAAAAAGACAATCCAACTGTTCAAAATACAAATACTCCGACTGAAAAACCTTTTAATCTGGAAGCTGAAGTAGGAAAATTGAAAATAGTTGTTCCACTATCTTAATTAGCTAAACATGATGTCTACCGAAGCCAAATCAATAAATAACTTAATATTCTTGGAAATTATGATTCAGTTAATGTGTTTGATGACCGACCCAGATTACTCTTCGGCCCTGAAGTAAATGGAAAACCTGGGAGTGGAGGAACTCCTCCATTCTATGTGAGTTTGAATATACATGATAAAATACTTCATAATTCCATGCTTGATTCTGGGGCATCTCACAATCTAATGCCCAAGGCTGTAATGGAGAGATTAAATCTAGACATCACCAGACCATACAAAGATCTCTTTTCCTTTGATTCAAGTCGGGTAAGATGTTTAGGATTAATCAAATATTTGTGTGTTACATTGGTTCAATACCCTGCTAAATCAATTTTGATGGATATAGTAGTAGCAGATATTCCTCCAAAATATGGTATGCTATTGTCCAGATCTTGGGGTGCCAAACTCAGAGGATCTCTTCAATTAGACATGTCATATTCTACTATTTCAGTGTTCGGTCAACCTAAGAGACTATACAGAGAAACATTTATGAAATATGTAGTCAGTAGTCAGGAGAAACCTGAAAATTTCCCCATCTACTCAGTACACTCTGATATGGACTCGTTTATTCTTTACAATGCTGAATTTGATCTCCCCACTGAATTAGAAGTACCAGCAACAGAACCAAAATAAATTACAAGTCAAAAATATAGTGTTCAAATCCAGGAAATCTCTGAGGAAAAAGAAACATCAGATACACAAG
Organism: Pinus albicaulis; assembly: GCA_034641835.2. NCBI lineage: Eukaryota > Viridiplantae > Streptophyta > Pinopsida > Pinales > Pinaceae > Pinus > Pinus albicaulis. The sequence goes on along the minus strand of JAXQQM020092107.1, from coordinate 122,905 downwards.
AAAAACCAGAAGAAAATAAAAAATCAGATCTCACTGTTAAGAAAGTTCCTGAGACACCTGATACAAATTATGAACATGAAATTCTTTGGCATTTAGAATTTGATGGTTAAGTTAACAAGTTAGGAGCAGGAACTAGAATTTGGATACATAACCTTGAAAATGATCATGTTGAAGGCCATGCTTACAGATTGAACTTTAAATGCACTAATAATATGGCAGAATATGAGGCTCTTTTGTTAGGGCTTAAACTTGTCAAAAATTTAGGAGCAGTTAGAGTATCTGTCATAGGAGATTCTGATTTAATAATTCAACAGATCAATGGTGAATTTTTGACAAAAAAACCCAGACTAAGAGAATATAGAGGAATAGTTGTAGAGATTCTTAACACCTTTCTACAGGCTCAGCTTGCAAAAATTCCAAGAAAACAAAATTTGCATTCTCATAGCCTTGCAATGTTTGCTAGCACTTGTAAATTACCGTTTGAACCTAATCATCAGTTCACAGCTGAGATTAAACACAGACCAGCTATACCAGACAATTTTAAGAATTGGCAAGTGTTTATAAATGACAATCAGATTAACAATTTTCTAACTTTAGAGAATGATTTTTCTAACAGTAATATAGATGAAGATACGTTCATTGAATCTAATCAAATAAATGAACAAGAAACCAACATTTCAGAAGAGAGTGCAATTCAAATGCTTCATCCAACGAAGTTCACCAAGAAAGACATGCAGGACCTCAAACAAATGGAGGTCGATGAGATTATAGAAGATGAATCCGAGATCATTAATCTGAAAGATAATCATTTTCCCAAAGGATTAACTCCTCTGGAAGATCTTTTTGACTCTAATGACATTCCACTGAAACCTAAAATGGAACCATTGAAAGCTGATATTGAGGAATACAATCTGGGAACTGAAGAAAATCCTAAAATAATAAAGTTATCAAAATATTTTCCTCCCGATCAAAAACAAAAATATGTTGAATTATTAACAGAATTCCAGGATGCCTTTACCTGGAGTTATGAAGATTTGAAATCATATGATACATCTATAATTCAACATACAATACCTCTAAGACCATATCAGAAACCATTTAAACAGAAACTCAGAAGAATCAACCCTGTACTGTTGCCATCAATTGAAAAAGAAATCAAACGAATGTATGAAGCAGGGATAATTGCTCCTATTAGATTTTCAGAGTGTGTGTCTAATTTGGTCCCTACTAGGAAGAAAAATGGAGAGATTAGACTATGTGTTGATTTAAGGAATATAAATAAGGTTTCTTTGAAGGATAATTATCCTTTTCCCAAAATGGATCACATTTTGAAAAGGGTGGTAGGTGCTTCAATGATTTCTCTTTTAGATGGGTTTTCAGGATATAATCAGATTCTAGTTCATCCTGATGATCAGGAAAAAACAGCTTTTACAACACCATGGGGTACTTTCAAATATGTTAAAATTCCATTTGGACTCAAAAATGCTGGAGAAACATTCCAAAGAGCAATGGACATTGCATTTGCAAAATAAATTCATGACTTTCTTGTTATATATTTGGATGATTTAACTGTTTTCTATAAATCAGATCAGCAACATTTGGACCATCTCAGACAAGTATTCATAAAATGCAGAAAGTATGGGATCTCTTTGAATCCAAAAAAGTCCTTGTTTGGTCTTGAAGAAGGTAAAATCCTGGGCCATATTATTTCCAAAGATGGTATTATAATTGATCCTGCTAGAATAGAAGCTATCTTGCAAATACCTCATCCCAAAAATATCAAAGAACTTCAAGCTTTCATAGGAAAAATCAATTTTTTGAGAAGATTCATTTATAGTTTAGCTGAATTAATTAGATTGCTTACTAACATGTTAAGAAATGATTCGAGTATTAAATGGACAGTAGAAGCCAAGCAATCATTTGAAGATATTAAAATGGCTTTGACCAGAACGCCAGTTCTTACTAGTCCACAATTTGATAGAGATTTCATAATCTTTTCATTTGCATCAGAACATACTGTAGCAGCTGTTTTATTACAAAAGGATGATCAAGGATGTGAAAAACCTATAGCCTTTTTTAGTAAAGCACTGAGGGATGCATCATTAAAATACAACATCATGGAAAAACAAGCTTTTGCACTTGTAAAAACTATTAAAGATTTTAGAATCTATATATTGTATTCTCATGTGATAGCCTATGTACCAAATGCTGTTTTCAAAGACATCTTAACTCAAGATGGAATTGAGGGAAAAAGAGGTAAATGGATTGCTACCATATTAGAGTATGATATTGAGATAAAACCTGCAAAGCTTATAAAGGGAAAGGGATTGGCTCAACTCATGACTGAAACAAATTTCCAAGCCCTAGATATTAATGAACTGGATGACAATCAGGAGATGGCGACTCCACAAATCAGCCAGGCCTTCTTAGATTCACCTTGGTATGTTGATATAATTTATGTTTTGTTAAACCTACAAGCTCCTCCAGGGTTATCCAGAACAAAGAAAAGGTTTTTAAAGATGACATCTTTAAAGTTTTGTATTTTAGATAATGCTCTCTTTTGGAAAAATTATGATGGTATTCTATTAAATTGTTTATTAAAAGATGAAGCTAACAAGACTCTCAATGAATTCCATACAGGAGACTTTGGTGGACACCTTTATTGGAAATCAACTACAGACAAGATCCTAAGGACTGGATTTTATTGGCCAACCTTGTTTTCTGATGTAAAGAAATTTTTCACTGCTTGCCATAAATGTCAAATTTTTGAAGGCAAGAGAAAACGGTTACCTTTACCCCTAAAACCAATTTCCACCGAAAAACCTTTCCAGCAATGGGGCCTGGATTTCATTGGAGAAATCCATCCTCCTTCTTCTGGCCAACACAAATGGATTCTCACTGCCACAGATTATTTTACTAAATGGATTGAAGAAATTCCTTCCAGACAAGCCAATGACTCTGTGATCATAGGATTCCTATAAACCAATATACTATCAAGATTTGGTTGTCCTGAGAAAATCATAACTGATAATGCTGCTGCTTTCAAATAAAAAAAAGATGATAACTTTCTGTAATAAATATCATATCACCTTAAGCCATTCAAAGGCCTATTACCCTCAGGTTAATGGACTAGTTGAATCTTCCAACAAAAGTCTCATTAATATTATTAAGAAATTATTGGAAGAAAACAAGAAAAATTGGCATAAAAAACTTACAAATGCACTATGGGCAGACAAACTTACCACCAAAAAATATATTGGGACAAGTCCTTATGAGTTAGTTTATGGTATTGAGGTTGTCTTTCCTTCATCTTTAGGAGTTCCTGTAATGAAGTTACTTCAAGAAGCTCAGGTTGAACCAAATGATATTCAAAGGAGAATAAATCAGACTATCAATTTGCAGCAGACCAGAGAGGAATTTTATCAAAGATCCCAAATATTGCATGAGAAACTAAAGAAGATATTTGATAAAAGGACAAAAGAAGAAGATTTCCAATTGGGAGACAAAGTTTTAAGATGGGATTCCAGAAGAGAGGATAAGGGAAAACATGGGAAGTTTGACTTCCTATGGAAAGGACCCTATATTATTCATGCTTTACAAGGAAACAATACATATTTCCTGAAAAAATTGGATGGTACAGAAACTAAAGAAGGACCAGTTAATGGTCGAATGTTAAAGCATTAGTTTGATCCTATCTATTAGGATATTCTGATTTTTAACATGTACATACTATATCCTTTGTAATGTCTCAGTTTGGAATGGATAGTCACTGATTGGAGTTGAAGCCCGAGGAGAAGGCCGTAAGCTTCAGGAATATTACTTTCATACATACAATAAAGCAACAAGAAGAAGAAGATTCCATGGTTCAGTTGAAATCATTTTGAAGGCCAACTGACCTGTTGTTCTTGACTTTTCACCAGGAAAAGCCATCCCCAAGTGGAGCCAGTGTTAGTCTCCTATACCAATAGGAGTCATATTTCATGATTGACTTGATGGGCTATGTAATATGTTCATACCTTTTCTTGTTGCAAAGGTTTTCCATATTCTCAAAAAATCAAAAATTTTAAAAAATGTAAAGAGGGTATACCCTAAAAAAAAAAAATCAAAGGGTGAAAAAATAAAAATGGCCAAAAAAGTGAAAGAAAATGAACCCCGCCAAAAGAAAGGCCAAGGAAAGTGTGCAAGTCTAAATGCCACTACTTTTTTCTCTGATGTAATAAACAAAATGTGTGCAACTTGTAACTTATGCCACAATTGATGAATAGTCAAATAGTTTAAAGCTTGGCTAGTTCATCTTTCAATTTTATGTTTTATAGATAGAGAATAAAATCTAACCAAACTGTGTAATCTTGGCAGATAAGAAGATAGGTAGAGCAAATAAAAGGAGCTCAACAGTTTAATTTGAGCCCTTGGATGTAATAAGGTTAGAATTAGCTACATTTCTACATGTAAAAGAAAAAAGTGTGATAAGGGTTTTCCAGTCTAAGTGCACCCTAATAAAGAAGAAAAAATGGTAGGGTAAAGTACGTAGGGTAGGTAGATGGTGTTGCAGAATTACATGTGATGAATAATGGCTTTAGATGTGTTAAATCTTTTACTTTCATCACAAGTGCAGAGGCTGACAATACACTGGAAAAATTTCAAGCAAAGCAAAGTCAGATTATTAACTTACCCCCTCATTTTTCCCTAAAAACTTCACTAATTTCCCCTAAGTACTGAAGCTTTTGAAAATTAGAGGGGCTCAAGGCATTTCCTTGACTTTTGGAGGGACCAGACCCTCGGCCCAATAATTGGAAAAATCTAAGTACTTAAAAGCATTCATCATCACACTCATTCACTTCTAAAAAATCTTTTCCTAAGTAAAATCCCATTTTACTTAGGAAAATCATGCAATATTCCATAAAACACCTTGTTTCATACAAGCATAAGTTAAATACATTATTCTAATGTTTTATACTTAGCGCTTTAACTCATTTTTCATATTAATTTTTAATTTATTATTTAAATCCCTATAAGAATGACCTTCTCCTATTATATATAACTCCTTTTTATAAAAAAACCCAAAATCCATTTATTATAATTTTAGCCAAAGTATTTAATCCCCACATGTTTAAATAAAACACCCTCATTATACTCCCTTTCGGCTAAAATATATCTTTAATATTAATCCCTCCCCCTATGGTAATTAGATTAATCTGATTTAATTACCATATAATAGGAATACATTGAAAAATAGTTAAAACATGTTTTATTACGTGTTTTAAAACAAAAATAATCCTTCCCTTGTATATTTTTATACCGCGACTCCATTTAACCAAGGTTAAAACTATAACCCATTGTTAAAATTCCCAATACACATCCCTTAGGCGCAAGTCTTAACCTTGGTTAAATCCCACTTTAAAACCTTTCTCGATCACTTTTCCACATTTTAAAAAGGAATTAATTAATCCTCACGATTAATTAATAACATGTATCCACCAATTGAATCATCCCCGGTGCGATTAATTAACATTTAATTATATTGGGCCCGCTTGTTATTCTCCCGTCATCTTATCGCCCTGACCACCGTTCGATCAGCCAGTCCAAGATCGACGGTTATTATCAATATCGCTAGCCTTCTTTGTACGAACGATAATGCGCGATGGCCCGGCGGTTTTCCAAATAGTGTTGCGCCACGCGTCATTCATTGTATGGAATCGCTCGCCCTCCGCCTAAAACCACCTTTCCCCAAAACTGGTGCGATGGAAACCGCTTGCCGCCTGCCCTCTGTGACGAATTCACCGTACTTGCTGACGTCAACAATCATAAACCCGCCAACCTTTTGACTCTGTGAATAAAACAAACGATCCCGTGTCATTTTCATTATCCTATGCATTAACCAGTCCCCCGGGCAACGAACTTTGAATTTAACTGTCAAAGTGTTCCAACTGCTACCTCGCACAAGAAATTTGCAGTAAAATAATCCAGAGTTTATCCGCCATAGCCAACACTTGTTTAACCATTGTTCATTTCCCGTAAACAGGTATTTACTCCTATTTTCTGCTGAACTCTGTAAAAAAATCCTGGTTTTGGTTTTAATTCCACACTAAAGACTCAAAATAAGTTCAATTTGATCTTTTTTATTCCCAAAACTGCAATTATATTCCCAAACCAGTGATTGTGCCTGTTTTGCACTAAAACCCCGAATTCATTTCTAAATCCACAAGAACCAGAAATGGAGGTTCCCGTGGCTCTAAATGTAGCACCCCTAAATGCCCCTCACAGAGACTTAGATTATTTGCCATTAGTAGACAGATAGTTCCAAATTAAAGACCTGGTTCTTTGTGAGAGTCCCCTTCGAATTTTTTGCTACTGCAGAGACAATTATTTGAAAGGTTCTAACATTTTTGGATTATGGGAATCTAATCTTTCCATGTACCTTCTCCCCTTAGTCCACATTTTCCCTGAGATAATCCATTACTGTCATGCAAACTATGATCCCAATCAACGAGCAGTTTTATCCCCAAGTCAGAATGTCCTTTTTCCCATAACTGCTCAGTCTATCAATGAGATGTTACAATTTCAACCTGGTCAAGCTCTCACTCCCCTGTCTATGGGAGAATTACTTGAGAAATCTACCAAATTATCCCATGAAGAGTTAAATTGCCTTTGCTAGACCTTCATGTTGCCATAACATCAGCCCAAAGCCCTCCTCCTTATGGTTAAACTTTTTTAACTGATGAGGGTAGACTTATTCTGAACATGATATCCTTTATAATGGGTTTCAATACCAGTGAATATGTTGACCAGTTAACCCTAGTATTGTTGTCTATATTCACCCCTGGACAGCCCCCTGCTGTTAAGTATGATTTTGCTACATACATTGCAGACAAAATCCATGATCAGTTCATGAGATTAGAGAATGAGAGAGTGTTCAAGTATTCTTCTATTATTTATCATCTCATGCTCTATTACCAATCAGAAAATTTCCCTTTCCATGTCAAAAAGCTTGATGCCAAAGGAAATCCTAGGTCTGTGATCTTTTGGTCTGCCATCACTCATAATTCCCGTGATTCTCCTTATTCCTACAATGAATTTATTGACCTTTTTGTACACCCTGCAACCACCTTGTTGACAGGAGTCTCTCCTCCTAGGGTTAATAATGAAATCAAGAAGATTCTTCAGCTCTCAAAAAAATACCGGATAGGTGACTGGTACCTATACCAGAATCACACAGAAATCAGATTTTATGGGTGTGAATTATGCCCATTCAAATTTCCAAAGTATGTCCCAATGAGACTCTTTGCATTAGATTATTTCAGGCAGATGATCAACTCATATATAGTACATTTTTGTAATGCAAAGAAAAAGGCTCAACTCGGGATTAAAAGCCAGCTAGGTCCCTTTATTTGTAACTCTAGAGATGTTGGAAATGAAGCTGAAAGGATATTAGAAGATTATCTTAAGTTAAAAAAAAGTTTCTATTGGGTACCTTATGACCCAAATAGTTTTATTTGTGACAGAAGAATGAAAAACAAACTATCACCATACATTCATCAAAGAATCCCAGAAATTGAACAGTATGCCAATATGGATGAATGGATGGAAGGAACATTGGTAGAACAGGATAGTGAGCAGGTCAATGTTGAAAATGTAATGAAATATCTTGAAACAATACTTGACCTAGACTCTTTTGGACAGGTACAGTTACCAGGTATTGGTTCTTCTTCTGCTGGGACTTCTCAACAAAATCTACAAGAAATAAGTGCATTGGCTACAGTAGCATCTAAAGGAAAGGAGAAAGAGGTTGATATCCAAGTTGCAGAAAAATTTACAATGACAGAACAACCTCAGACTTCTAAAGAACAGGGTCAAGTACGGGTTTCCCCTACTCATACCAATGTAGCAGAAGTATCAATTTTACAAACTCCTCTGAATGTAGAAAAGGGCAAAAAGAGAGATGCTGAAGCAGCTACTCCTATCTGTGGATCTTCTGAACAGCAAGATGCTAAAACAAAAAAATTGAATCCTCTTCTAGAAGTGGAATATGTTGATGAAATCCTTGATAGTCAAGGGGAAGAACAATTGGGTAGTCAGCAAACAGGTGCAAACAGTGGGACATCCACTACTTTACTAAGAAAAGAGCTGCAAAGGCAGCAAAGTGCAGAAGTGTCATCTTTCAAACCACCAGTGAAAGATGCCTAGGACATTAAAAGAACATTCATCAATATCAAGGCCAGAAATGATCCTCTCAGACTTCAAGTATACAATCAGTGTTTGAAGATGGCTCCTAAGAATCAGCAAAGGTTGATGTCAGCTTATGACATTCAACAGGGTAAAATGCTAATGAGTCACTTCAAACCCAAAGTGAAGCGACCTCAGACAGCTGCAGATTACATCAGGACTAATTTTGAAGTCCTAACAAAGGATATTCATCCTTTAGATCAAATTGAGCTGCATAAACAGACAGGTGAGATGATTTATTCTAATCTGACGGATAAATCAATGATGACCCAGAAACTGCAGGATTCTTTGGAGAATACAAATGCTCAATTAAGCCTCGAAAAATCCTCTTCTCAAGCTAAAGATAACAGGATTAAGACTTTGGAGGAAATTATTATTGGTTTGGGACATAATCCCAAGGATGTCAAGGGTATAGAAGCTCTGATCAAAAGATGATGACATTGCAACTTTGAGGAAACAACTAAAGCTACTGCCCACAAGAAATTCTTTGTGACTCGAAATTATAAAGCAAAATTCCGAAGAAGAATTAATGGAATTTTTAAAACCGAATGAGAAACTTAATGAAACGTACAAAGAGCTTGAAAAGGCATCGTTATCGAGCCTAGTGTTCCAACATCTACACCAGAGGTAATTACAGGTACTACAACAACAGGTCAACCAACAGAATTGCCACAGGTGCATACTTCCAATTTGAGTCCAAAATAATTAACAAAATCAATGGAGGAATTGAAACTCCAAGTGACTAAGCTACAGAGAACAAAGGTGAAACTTACCTCTTTGGAACAAAAATATGACCTCTCAAAAATGAGTGTTGCAGATAAAACAAGAGAGGTGAACAGATTAGAAAATTTGGTCCATAAATTAGAAAAGTATCTCACATTGGAAAAGCCTTTAAAGGAAATAAATGAAATTCTTTGGGACAACATTATCCAATCAATAAAATATGTCTGGCCCTCAATTCAAATAATGCATGAACATAATGATTTAGTCAAATTGGCTATAGAAGAAGTCCTAAGAGCAAGAGAACAATTGGGAAACATGCCTGATGAAGCCAATGAACTCATCCATTTTTTAAATACTCAGAACAAGCAGCAACTTGAAGAATTGGACATTCAAGACAGGACAGGCACAATTTTGGAAATAAAGAGAGTTTTTACCAAAAGAACTCTGATGCAGAATTTGGAACGAAGATGCTCTGACATGCAAGAAGAAATCACTGCCTTCAGAAAAAGATTTGATATTTTGTTGAATAAAGGATTTCCTAGTCCTTTAGTTTTAGAAGAAAAATTGATGGACCTGGAAAGTTATGTTGAAAAATTGGACAAGCATGCTGACAATCAGGCCAATACCTCAACTAGTTCATCAACAGCAGCATTGCCTATAGGAAAAATTCTTCATGATAGATTGGAAAATTTATTTTATCTTGAGCATTAAGTAAAACATTTGTTTCCTGTTCAACCTACTTTCTTTAGGTATACAGAGACTGATGAAACTCTCAGAAATCTGCAAAGGACCAGAATTCCGGAAGATAAATGGTGGGAAGAACTGTTAGAAATTTTGTAAAGATTATCCTTACTTGAATTTTTGATTATGTAATACAGTAAGTCATGGTAAGAAGGATTAAAGGATGAATAAAGGTCAAAGTGTATCAGAGCAGTCAAAGAGTATCAGTTAAACCGAGTAGCCAGCACAGAGTTACTGAAGAGGATAGCAATGAGCCAAAGCATAGGGCCAGCCTCCAGCACATTCTCAAAAGAAGGAAAAAACACAACATTAGTTATCATTTTTTCTTATCTACGAGACCATCTGTCTCTATTTTATTGTAATTTACTTATGAGTCATCGTAGATAATATCTCAAGTTGTTATGAGATATTTTTTGTAACTTTTTGTATAAATACTTCCTCAATCGGAGTATTCAGGGTGGATTTTTTAGACGCTGCTGTAACATTGACTATCTGGAATAAAGTGCTATTGGAGAAATTTTTTGTGGCTAGCTGGATGAGGAATTGATGCGAAAGACTTTTAACAGGATTCATGTGTCAGACTACGGATCAATAAGTCATCTTTCTCTTGTGTTTTAAAGTATTTATATCTGTTTATTATATCACTGTGTTTCATTTCTGAATGATTAATGAAAAGGAATAAATCAGAAAGTGCTTAAGTGTAATCTGATTTTAATCATTATTGTTCTAAATGTTTTCTCTAAATTGGTTTAAACAGTGAATTCTTAATTGCTCCTGTTTTTCTAGTTTAAGCATTTTGATTATTTAATAAATAATACTTAATTTCTCTTTGTTAATAATCACTCAATTTTCCCTCTTATAAATGTGTTGAAAGATTCTTAATTACCTTTCATCCATTTTAAATCCATTCCATTCACTTTAGATCTAAAATTTTTCTCTGTTTGATTATCTTGCCCTGTGAACAGGGATAATTTTAAGGATGGAAAATTATCTTGAAGTTTAAAAAATTGGTGAATCTCACTAGTCCCTAATATGCAAACTATAAAATGTTTATTGATGTATTTGTAAAATTACTTAAATTTATAATGATATTATCTATATTATCTATATAATTTTGGCAATTTTTAACGTAAAATAATTTTATATTGTAAAATTTGGGCGAATCAGTCTTATAAAAAAATGGAAATTGGCGAATCTTTTTTTTGGAAAAACCATGGAAAATTAGCCCACCTGCGAATATTAGCCCCTAAAATTTTCCATGCTTTTGAAACCATCTTTTGCTGATAAACTTAACCCATTAAAGCCATCTTTTTGACTCCATTAGCCCAATGGACTAAACTACTCAATCTTGCCCTCAGCTATTGAATTCCACCACCTAAATTCAAACAAAACCCCTGGACTTTTTAACTAGCCTAACATTCTCCAAAACAAAGCTAAATTTTACAGAGAGAGCCCTCTCTGGGTATAGATTGGCTAGATTCTGTACCTAAAAGTTGGTTTGTGGTTACCTCAGACCCCTTTCCTCTTTTCTACAACTTCAAGGAAAATCTGAGTGATAACACCTGTAACATGGATACTACAGATGGAGAAATATTTTGATCTCCATAACGTGCAAAACACACAAAAGGTATGCATTGCAACTTTACATTTAGAAAAAAATACATTTCTATGGTATCGATAGCTTTGCTCCCGTAAAAAAATTGTCACTTGGTCAATTGTTACGGAGGAAATGATAGCACATTATGAGGATAGAAGGAGAAACACCTTCTTTAGCCAATTGATATATCTCAAACAAAAGGGTTTAGTGGGGCAGCACATTGAGGACTTCCAAAAATTGAATATAAGGGTAACTGATATTCCAGAGGAACATAGGATCAATCTCTTCATAGGCACTTTAAAGGATAACATCCAACATGAAGGTTGCGTTTTGAAACCAGATTCATGGAAAAGGCATTTAGGTTGGCAAGAAAAGTTGAATGTAAAATAATGGTGACAAGGAAGCCTACCACTCAATTCTATAAAGAAGGAAGTGTTGCTACGCCTAGATTTCCACAGCCTACAAGGTTGACACCACAAAAATTGGAAGAAAAAAGAGCAAAAGGGCTTTGCTACAGTTCTGATAGCAAATACACTAAAGGTCATAAGTATGCTGAGAAGAAATTATTTTACTTAGATTGTGAAGAGGAAGAATAAAATGAACAAGAAGAGGATATACACCAAGAACCAGCCATAGAAGCGGAAGAAATGAATCCGACCATATCATGTAATGCACTGGTAGGAATTACCACTCCTCAAAATCTCAAGATAGAAGGACATATCAAGAAGAAAAAGTTAATAATGTTGATTGATTCAGGTAGCACCCATAATTTTATTCATTGTAAGGTATCCAAGGAATTAAATTGTTTCCTATACCCAGCACCAGAATGTCAAGTGATGGTTGCAAATGGAGGAACTATAAATTGCTCTGGAAAATGCCATAATATCAAGCTAACCATGGGGAAATATGTATTTGTTAGTCCAATGCTTTTCATTCCTATGGGAGGTGCTGATGTTGTACCAGGAGTACAATGGTTACAATATTTGGGGATGGTAGCTTTTAATTTTCAAGAACTTTTCTTGAAATTTTTTTTCAGAAGGAAAGGAAGTCGAATTACGGGGTATTGCGAGGAAGCCGGGAAAGACAATAAGCTCTAATTTCATGACAAAGCTTCTAAAGAAATAACAACGCGGGGTATTTGCACAATTATTCTCACTAGAAGTTCCAACATCAAAATCATCTACCTCTGCAGATCTCCAACAAGTCTTGGACAATCATTCCAAGGTGTTTGAAACTCCCAAAGGACTCCCACCTATTCGTGATCATGATCATGCTATTCATTTGATTCCAGGAAGTGTTCCTCCAAACATCAGGCCTTATAGATATCCTTACGTCCAAAAGAGTGAAATTGAACGTATGATTGCACAAATGTTAGAGGTGGGTATAATTCAACCTAGTCAAAGTTATTTCTTTGCTCCTGTAGTATTGGTACACAAGAAGGATGGATCATGGAAAATGTGTCCGGATTATAGGGAGCTCAAAAAGCTCACCATTAAAGATAAATTTCCCATTCCAGTGATTGATGAATTATTGGATGAATTACATGGAGCAATTTATTTTACCAAGTTGGATCTTCGTTCAGGATATCATCAAATTAGAATGAAGACTAAAGATATTCCAAAAATATCATTTCAAACTCATGAGGGTCATTATGAATTTTTGGTCATGCCTTTTGGCCTTACCAATGCACCTTCTACATTTCAAGGGTTGATGAATTCCATTTTCAAACCCTTCCTTAGAAAATTTGTGCTAGTATTTTTTGATGATATACTAATCTACAGCAGGTCTTGGAAGGATCATGTTGGACATGTTGACAGGGTGCTCAAACTATTGCAGGAGAAACAATTATATGCAAAAGCATCCAAATGTTTCTTTGGAGTACAAGAGGTGGAATATCTGGGTCATATTGTATCTCACGAGGGTGTTAAGGTAGACCCTAACAAAATTAAAGCTATTAAGGAATGGAAAGTCCCCACAACCATAAAGCAGTTGCGAGGATTTCTCGGGTTAACAGGGTATTATCGCAAGTTTGTTAAGAATTATGGGAGAATAGCAACACCTCTAACAACATTATTGAAGAAAGATGCATTTTCATGGACTCCTAAAGTAACTAAGGCCTTTGAACATCTTAAAGAGGCAATGTGCCTAGCACCGGTCTTAGCTACGCCAGACTTCACAAAAACCTTTATTGTGGAATGTGATGCCTCAGGAAATGGAATTGGTTTTGTTTTAATGCAGGAAGGAAGACCCGTTGCTTTTGAAAGTCGTCCAATCAAAGGAAAGTATTTACAGAAACCTATTTATGAGAAGGAAATGTTAGCAATACTGCGTGCACTAAAGAAATGGAGAACTTACCTAATGGGAAGAGACTTCAAGGTAAAAACTGGTCATGATAGTCTTAAACTCTTTTTGGAGCAAAGACTATCTTCAGAAGAGCAGCAAAAATGGGTCACAAAGATGTTGGGTTATGACTTTGAAATAATCTACAAAAAAAGAAAAGCTTAATGTTGTTGCAGATGCACTCTCAATAAAGAATGAAGAGGTGGAAGCATTGATTTGGGCCATTTCTATTATCTACCCAGATTGGATAACTGAAGCAAGAGATGAATGGAAGAAGGACAAAGATGTATGGACACTCATTCAAAATTTGCAACAATATCATAGTACATCTGATACATTTAGTTGGAAAAATGATTCCTTATGGTACAAAGATCGCTTATATCTTTGTAAGAATTCCCAACTAAAACAAAAGATTCTTCTGGAATTGCACACTTCTCCTTTAGGAGGACACTCAGGATTTTTAAAAACTTACCACAGGGTGAAGAAAGAATTTTTTTGGGATGGCCTTAAATCCGATATTCAAAAGTTTGTGGCGGAATGTTTGGTTTGCCAGCAGAATAAAGTGGAAACAATTAAGACCCCAAGACTTCTACAACCTTTATCCATTCCAAGTCAACGTTGGGAGGAGATTTCAATGGATTTTATCACAGGTTTACCTAAGTCCGAAGGAAAGAGTGTCATCATGGTGGTAGTTGATAGACTTACCAAGTATGCACACTTTTGTGTATTATCTCATCCATTTAAAGCAAGTACATTTGCTACTACATTTATGGATAGAATTCAAAAGCTACATGGAAGCCCAAGGGTTATTGTGAGCGACAGAGATCCCATTTTTACTGGAAATTTTTGGACAAAGTTATTTTCTTGTTTGGTTACTCAATTAGCTCATAGCTCATCTTATCATCCTCAATCTGATGGTCAAACTGAGATAGTAAATAAATGTTTGGAAGGATATCTTCGTTGTTTTGTATCTGATAAACAAACACAATGGGTCAAGTGGTTACCTCTCGCTGATTGGTGGTATAACACTTCCTTCCATACTGCAGCAAAAATGACCCCATTTATGGCACTTTATGGATATCATCCACCATCCATCACATCATCTTTAAGAGAAAATTCTAAGGTTCAAGCAGTGGAAGATCGCATCGAGCATCATAAAGAAGTTCTCCAACTCTTAAAAGATAACCTAAATTTGGCACAAAATCGAATGAAACAACAGGTAGATCAACATCGCAGCGAGAGAAGTTTTGATGTAGGAGATTGGATATTTTTACGGCTACAACCATACAAAAAAATTTCCCTCAAGCAAGCTAAGAAGGATAATAATTATCGCCAAATTACTCTGGTCCTTACAAGGTGTTGCAAAAGATTGGTACTATGGCATACAAATTGGAGCTTCCTGCTTCTTCGCGAGTGCATCCAGTTTTCCATGTTTCATGCTTAAAGAAGGTTATAGGTGACAATCTTCTAGTTCAAACAATATCGCCAAAACTTGATGAGGAAGGAAAAATCATATTGAAATCTAAAGTGGTCACGGAAACAAGAACTCGACAGCTACGGAATCGATCAATTTCAGAGTATCTCATCAAGTGGAAGAACTTACCCACTGAAGATTCTACATGGGAGGATGAGAAGTTTATACAGAAGCACCCAGAGCTACTCAAGTGTTGAGGACAACACTTTTTGAAGGAGAGGGGCATGTTAGGTCCCTATGTTACTAGTATAATCCCTTATTGTTATTAGTGTAACCCCCTTATTGTTATTATTGTACCCTTGTAACCCCCATTTTGTTATTATTGTGCCCTTAAATTATTATTGTTAGGTCGGCTAGGATTACATTGTGGCCCACTAGGATTACATTATGGCCACATGAACTCCTATATATAGAAAGGAGGTTTTGTAAATTGTATCATCCAATAATTGTTCATTTATGTAATGTATTGGAGGTCGCCCCCTCGAAGTGGCTTATTTCTAAAGCGTTGATATCTCTTTTCTTCTATTTTTGGAGCTGGTTACAAAACAATCAGTTTTGGCTTGTTCCATGCAGTCTTTGTTTAAATCTGTTTCTCTAACTTGTTCTGCAATTTCAG
Source organism: Pinus albicaulis (assembly GCA_034641835.2). NCBI lineage: Eukaryota > Viridiplantae > Streptophyta > Pinopsida > Pinales > Pinaceae > Pinus > Pinus albicaulis. The sequence continues at coordinate 107,191 of JAXQQM020092107.1, read as the reverse complement.
ATGTGTCCATTAATGGTGGAAAGTATGGCCAAAAGCGATCGACATTTAAAAATGGGTTTCAGCCAATGAATGTGGTAATACTGAGCTCAAATTAGCTATCTCGCATTGCCTTGGTGATTGTGTAATTCCATATAGAGGTGGCATGAGATTTCAATGGGCTCTGGTAAGGAAGTATTTCTACAAATACAACCAAAATTTATCGCCTGCCTGGAACTTGTGTGGTACCCGATGTTGATCATGTCACTGCTTGTACTTGGAATTAGATTTATCCAAGATATCATAGACCTAATGGCAGACCTGCTAGATGCGTTCAATAAATTTGGTTTGTTTATTAGCATCAGAAAGTACATGTGTGGATTTTGTCTATGTGGTCACATGAGGTATGGAAACAGCAGGCAGTGACACCCCTAGGGTCAGATCAATGGAGTGTTTGACCTCATAGTGTAGAGGAACCTCTGTGGGTGAGGAGAAAATGTCCTTGTATTCCTCCACGTATTTTTCCATATGTTGTTGCTGCATAAGGGAGCACATTTTGGATACTGCAGCCACAATCTTCTTCTTCCCCTATGGGAAAATTGTAATGAAAAAAAAATTGCTGGTTTGGGAAACAATCTTACTACATTGCTTTGCAGTAATCAAGGAGATGGCGGAAGGCAACACTACCTCCAGTATCCTGTACAACTTATTTCCCAAATTAATAATCACAGAAAGAGGCTTAGAATGATACACAACATGTCACTTCCACAAGTATGGTTGGCCTAATAATACATCAGACACGTTAATATGAGCAACATCACATAGTACCTCATCCATGAATGGTTTGATTTTGTACAAAAGGTGTCACTATCATCAGACGCAAAGATCTATTCCTTGGTGAAGCCACTCAATGGTATATGGTTACGGGTGTGTTGTGGTCGATAAGCTAATCTGCTTCATGACCTCTACTGAAATGAGGTTCTTTTTGCTTCTGCTATCAACAAAGAATTGCAATGGAGAATCCTTCACCTATATCTGGGAATGTAAGAGCTGCTCCCTCTCCTTTGGATCCTCGGGCTCATCCCTATGGATATTGGTGGTGGAATAGTGGCATTGGGTTGTGCATCAATGATTTTCTTCCCTTTTTCATTACCCTTGTATGGTTCTAACTCAGAATCAGAACACACATCTGATTCAGATGCCTTCAATTCAACCATGAGAGAATGTTTGGCCTGACACTCGCTTGTTTTGTGAGTGGAGTTTTTATGAAATTCACACCACTTTCCCATGTCCTTCTTTTACTTTGTGGTTTTGTTATGAGTTTCCTCGCTTTGGCTTTTCCCCTTGTTCTGAGGTTCAGGTGCGCCTTTCCCTAGCTTCAAATTCGCGGATCCAAAGTCTCTATTTTTCTGCTTAAATTATTTCTCGATCTGGGCGGCATACAGATATGCTATGCCAAGCGAGGTAATGCTGAGGAACTCCATTTCCTCCTAAATGTATATGTGAAAACAATTTTGGTACTTGAGCATCAAATTTTTCTCTGAATCTTTAATACCCAACTTTGTGCGTGGGGTATGGAACAAATTCATTAGTTTGTGCACATATTGATCCCTTTGCTTCCATTACGTGGTGCATTGGATGTATTTGTCCTCATAGCTACCCACAGGTTAATATTGTTCCTTGATGCCGTCTTAGAAAAAATTCCAAGTGGGTGCACTGATAACAAAGAGGGTTCCCTCTTGTCCTTTTTCTCATAGTAGGTTTCCCACTAGTCTTTGACTTGGGGGGAGACTTTGAGGAGTGCAAAATTGATGTTTTCTCGGTCAGAGAAATCATAGACCGAGAAATAATATTATAGCAAATTCAACCATATATCTATGGCATGTGCATATATATGGCCTTCAAATATAGGAATATTGAAGTTGCCATGTACTTTGAAAGGAGTGGTGCCTCCAAATTGGTTGTTGGTTGCAGATGCATCGACGATCGGCAGTCGTTGAAGGATCTGGGAAAAGTTATCTATCATCACATTCCTTTATTTCTATAGGGCCTCCTCGAGAAATATTTTGATAATATCTCATGCTCCCTTGTCTTTATTTTCTTCCGCCATGGGAGGTTGTCGGGGTTTGTGAGGCTGATATTTCAAGGGTTCAACCAGATTGAGCCCTAACTCCTTATACCCTACCCTCGTTGGGGACATGCAAAGAAAGATAGAGAAAGAGTAGACCGCTCTGATATCACTGATCCAGACTAATGCAGGAACACAATAAAATACAGAAATCCACATAAACACAAAGATGTAGCAAAAATAAGACTTCACTTCATTAATATCAAAGACCTGAAATATGCTTATAGATAGAATGGAAATAAACTAGCTAGGGCACTGGTAGCTTATCTCTAAGAAGAGATGTGTCGGCTATAGGCCTCTAAAATGTGTTAAAATGAGGCTCAAAGGCCTATTTATTATTTAGAAACAATGGAAAACCCTAAACATTAAAAAACCTAACCCTAGGAGATGAAGTGCAAAAATTATGGGCCAGGTTTGGATAAATTGGTACATCAACTTCACGGGGACGTAAACTTGGCATACGATCTATGTTTGACACGCAAAATACCTTGCTAGAAATATCTATCCGAGGACTAAAAATTATGAGGGAGAAACATCAATCAAAGATCCATGTTTCTCACAGTTTTCCCAAAAAACATCGTTTAGGGCCTCAAAACGGCTCCGGAATTTCAGGACCCAAAAAAACTAGTAAAAATAGTAAACTATGCTACAATTAAGAAAATTGAAAACTAAAAGAAACAGTGGTGGGCGTCATTTTGGAATAGGTAGGTGACCAAAAATATCCACATGGATCAATTATCCATGATGGAAGACAAAATATTGAAGGAAAAAAGTGATGTAGGATCATAAGATCATGTTCAAACATTTTTTGACATGTCAAGACAAAAGGGAAATTTGGAAAGTTTGGTCCTTAGAAAAAGAAGAAGATCAATATGTCACATATCCAATGCTATGGATGTAAAGAATATGGGCACTATAAGAGATATTTTCCTAAGCTCAAGAAGGAAAACAACAATTGAAGAACAAAACAAGCCTATATCATTGAGGAAGTGGAAGAAGTTGAAAAGAAGAAATCCAGGGATGGGGAAGTAAAAGATATCGACTAGTATTGATGAGTATTTTCCACCTAGTTATTTTCCAATTTTTTTTAAATATATCTATCATGGTAGGAAGTATTAGAAGCATGATATGATGCATCATGTTAGGCGATGGAATCATAGAAGCATGTGATTGAAACCAAGAGCTCATCATAAAGAAGCACGAAAGATAGCTTAAATACAAGTATATGGATATCACCTATAGAGGGATATATCTCTTGGTAACCTTATCAGAATCGTAAGTATTACTTACGAGAAAAAAATTAATCTAGTATAAATCTCATCATACATCATTAAAAAGGAAAATTTGAAGGATTAGGATGATCAAGATCATTTTTTGGAATGTTCACCTATTGGAAGAAGAAAGTGTCTCAGTAATAATTCCATATTGTACGGGATTCTGGGGATGATGGTACGATGTCAAAAGAAGTGAAGCAGATCAATGAATTGAATTTCTTTCAATCAAGGAAGCTGTCAAAGGAAGTATACATGAACAAAATAAATATATGAGGCATGTATTATTGTACTTGATAAAATAGAGTCATGTCATATCGTTGCAAATATCATGAATGCATACTCTACCTCAAGAGAATGATCAAAAGAAAAGATATACTCCTATGAAATGATCCATGAAGGCATGGTTCACACATTGACTAGATAAAATCAACACAATATGACCTCATGTGAAATATGAGGTGGTTGAAAAAGTTGAAGGAACTATGATTGGAAGTTCCTAGGAGGAAAAGTGTGAATAAATAAATGAAGACATTATGAAAAATGAAACTATGGAGAAGGAAATCAACATCCAAGGATTAGAAGATTTCACTATGATATATCCATGGGAAATATATAAATATTATGATTAATTCTAAAAACTAAAGATACCCTTCATGTTGTATATATTTTTGGAGATGTGTCAATATATATGTAGGATGTTGATCCAAGCAAGGGCATGTCATGATTAAAGACAATCAAAAATGTAATTTTGATTTAATGATCATTTTCTATTTTTGAACAATATCTTGATGGGATAATGCAGGGCTACCAAGAGAAGAGTTTTTGATGTCATTTAAAACTAACACTCATGTGGTATTATGAAATATATTGAAGGAAACATGTTGCGAAGAAGGTAGAAAGCTATGAAGGAAGTCCAGATATGGACTAATGGATTACTTTCCGATGAAATTAAGTATGACATGACTCATTAATGAAAGTGATGGATGGTTTGTTCCCTACAAGAAGTCCCAAAATAGTGTAGGATCCATATCAAAGAAGAAAACTCATGACATTTAAGGAAGGAGTCCTGCAAGCAGTTTTTTATCCCATGATGTCCACCTAAATAGCTGCTGGAAGCAAGTCCCTAGTCAAGAGGGAGCTTGATAAATTCCTTGATTAAGAGGGAAGTTGGGTACATTCCTTTTATAGGAATAGGTACAATCCTTCATTGGAATGGGAATTTATTCACTAGTTAAGAGGGGAAGATAGACACATCATTATTTTATTCACTTGGGAAGATAGAATGGAGGATTAGGTAAGCATATGGCATCTGATACTCTTTGAGGATGTGGTAGAGTAGTTTTAGAGGATCGATATTATTTGAGGAATGGTAATCCAAGATAGAAATAGTCTTGATGGAACATAATCTAAGAGAACCCAGGTTGGGTATGTTCTCAGAGAGATCATGATGAGGGTGTCTATAAATTATTGGTCTCACCAGCATTGTGCTCTGATATTGTGGAGAGATAGATTTGTTAGTCAAGATATTTCTATGTGAAAATTTTGGATGATATGATGCTATATAGACGGGTTAACAATCTGAATCTTATTATGATAATTCTTCATATTAAGAATGTTAAATTACCTTGTATGGATTATGAATACCTCCCTAGTTAAGAGGGAGTGTTGAAATATGTAACTAGGCTTGGTCTTCATAATTACACATGTAATGTTTATTTTATGTATTCAATGTAAAGATAAAAATAAATTTATTATTATTATTATTAAAGCATGGGTTTCATGCTCAAGGAAAATTTATTTTATGTCAAGCTCCCATTGTGAGATTCTAGGATTTCTCATTGAGTCTGTAAAGTAAAACAAGTCATTTTCATGTATGAATAACCATTCTTGGGCATGTTACTTATTGTAATAAAAATATTTGAGTTAAATTAGATTCAAAAGACCCTCCAAGGCCAAGTCAAATATGAAAGCATCAAGTCACCCTTATGAAGCAACAAATCAGCCTAATAGGAGGCTTAAGGAAGCATATATATAGGGCACTCAACCTCATTTGTATAATGTACTCTTAGTCACACAATTTTTACCATAAGGGAAAAAATAAGTGTGAAGAAGAGGAATACTATGGAAGGGGAAAAGTCTAAGTTTTGGGTTTATTTTGGGCTACTTATCTCCACACGTGCGAAAGAATTAGGGAATATATTGTTGCAATGAAGCCGAGTTGCATAAGTGAATTTAGGTCACCAAGAAGTGTTATATAGGTAGCTGAGTTCTCTAAGAAAGAGAATGTACCCAAGAAAAGAATCAAATTTGCAGTTGAAGTTGCAGTTTCTAGGCATGTCAAAGTTGTAGTTGTAGGATAGGTTGAAGTAGTTAGAATGAGAAAATATTAAATAAAGAAGCATTGACTTGGACTTGGAGGTATTCTTGGTCAAGGGTCTAGGTCTTGCAATTCGTCAATTGAAGATTCTATAAGAAGAAGAATTCTTGTGTGTTTTCCTCTCAATTTTGAGAGGTTTTGGCCCTGGTTGATCGTCTACATCCTATGTCCTTTGTATCATTGATATTTATGGTTTGGTAGTTGTTTTATGAATAAGAACACATAATAATAATCAAGTACAAGAAGAACTTAATTAATAAAAGTAAAAAACTTCTCACAAGCAGTTACCATTATAAGAGATATCATATAATATTGCTACCCTAGATTTCTAACAGTTTACTTTGTGTAAAAAAAGGGATATGTAATGCATCTTATTTAGGTGTGTAATGTGAGTTTTTTTTATTTTTGTGTGTGTTTTTCTTTGGTTCAAGGTGTTAGTCATCCATAATTTTGACTTTATCCAAAGATGACTAAATGTAACAAACCCAGATTTCTAGAAAAAATTTGCAAGAACATTATGAATTCTAGAAATCTCAATGCCTTCATAATTTCAAATCCATTAGTCCATTGAAATCTTCATCTTTGTCTCCTAAAAAGGTTAGCCTATTGTTCCTTAAACTTGTTGTTCCTTAGCAGTGTTGTTCCCTAAGCTGTTGGTGTTGTTCATTATTCAGAATCCTCAAGAAACACTACTGAATAAAAAGAGACTGTATGTAGGCCATTTTTACATTATTTTCTAAGCCCATTTCATTCTTTTCCCTTTGCATTTATCCTCCATTTTTCCTAAAAACCCCTTTTAAATCATTAAAAAACCCTTTTATGGTTTAAAAATGCCCCTTTGCACTTATCGAAACTCTTAAAAATTGGCCTAAAAACCCATTTTTTCCTAAAAAGCAGTATTTTTCAATTAAAAATCATAATTCCTTGAGGGCTTAAATTATTTGGACCCTTTCCTCCATATGTCCGAGTGCTATGACCAAGCACCCAAACCCCATCGCATTGGCCTTCCTCTATAAATCGAATTTTTCCTTCTGAAATTTCTCCCCGCCAATGCGATTAGCCCCTTCTCCCTGGCTCCTGGTTGCCTTATCTTCCACATGACCACTTCCCAGCTCCTTTCCTTAAGCCCCTTTTTCCCTTTCTTCTTCTTCCCCATGCCTATGTTATTTCTCGATGGATCTCCGCCATCCAGCCTGACCATCCAACACTCACCGTCCTTCCTCTTCACAATCCAAACTCCCACTGATTTATCCCCGCCGATCAATCCACACCGTAGATATTATAAGATCCAACGGTTCTCATCTAACCTGACAACCCATCTCCACCAGGGCCTATCATTCAATACTCAAACCCCTCATCCAATCACTCGCTACCACCTGGTTTCCACTAATTCCCGCCCGCGCACCTTTCCCATCGCATTGTTGTCCCGACCGTTGGATCCACGCCTTCTCATCCAACGATCGATATCGCGTATCACACGATTTTTGCATCCGAGGTTTAACAACCAAAAGTCACACAAGACCGGTGGTATTGTGGAGGAAACGTGACGTGATATAATTGGATCGCGTTCCCTCCAGGAAAAACCACTTACCGCCCGAGGGTCACACGAAAACCACCAGCGGTATTTCGAAAAACCACTTTACCCATTTTCGTGCCAAAGTCCATTTAAAACCATTTTTTCACCCTCCGCCATTAAAACCCTTCCTCCATGCCTTCTACCTCTTTTGGGCCTCCTCCTCCAGCCTCCGAAGCAATATTTCTGACCCCGCATGGTTTTATTAACATTTTGTTTGTCGTGTGCAGGTTTGATGGCGGTTTTAAAGGTTAAAACCCTTCCCATTGTTTGTGAAGGGACAGGGTCAAATATCACCATATTTTGAAGACTGATCAATGAATAAAATAAATTTCCAGGGCGTAAATTCAAGTCTTTTAATAAAAATTGCATGAATATTTGTTATTGAAATCAAACCCCTATGCATTAAGGTCCTCTGTCCATAGCAGCGAAAGAAAAAGCACAGTGAAAGGAATAAAGGGTTAAGGAATAACAATGATTCATTATAAAGGCCAAGAGAAAATCAGGCCGAAGATACATAGATTAAAGGTTTAAAGATGAAGGGTTAAAGGCCGAGAACCAAATAAACAAGATTAAAAGTTAGTCCAGACAGCAAAAAAGGTTTAAAGCAACAAAGATAGAGGATATTGAAGATAAAATATTATGCATGAAATATGAAGGTTAAATATTAAAATACATAGTTTAAAGGTTCGAATTAATCATACAAGGAAAAGGGGCAACAATGTTACATTATGAAGGCCAAAGACATCATTAAAGCCTTAAAACATAGTTAATGATGAAGTAAAAGAAGATTAAGCCCAAAGAGAAGTTTTAGGATTAAATCAAGAATAATTAGGCTTGAAGATAGCCTCAAATGCATCAAAGGAGTAGTTATTCACTTAATAACTCAAAATGGACACCTTTCACTTACTTTATGTCTCAAAGGGAAAATTGGCAGTTATCACACAAAAAGATATTTTAAAACTGTCAGACAGTTATTGTAAAGACAGAAAAGGGCCTCTATAGAAATTTGATAACTGATATGTTATACACCGAGATTCTCCTAATCACATGCTATTTTAACTTCATGCACAATACAAAATCTCTTCTACCATTTATCATTAATTGCGGAAATAAAAACAATCGCATGCGCACATTAAAACCATAAACAATCACACATATGAACACAATATTTTATGGGAAAACTTAAAGCTGAAAACCCCAAACTATATGTATATCATCTTTCATAGAGATCATTTAGCAATCATTATACAAAGCTCCTCATAAAGCTCTCAGTACAATCTCCAATTGCTACACACTAATCAAGCCCGATCTAGCAAATCACATGCTCCAATATATGCCACCTAATAGCCTGCCTCTACTGTGCAATCACTGCTGAAGAATGGCTCTAAATGAACTCCAATTGGTCCAGCCTTGCTCACACAATCTGCATTGACATCTCCAATCACTTTTTGTTGCAAATCATGCAACAGTATAGTCACAACTGATAGTCACACTGCTCTTTCACCTACCTCTTCATTGGTCTCCACTGAAACTGTCCATGCACTGTATTTAACTGATGTATTATTTAGTTGATTAATGAGTTAATAATTAATGAATTAATTAATAATTAATTCACACCACTCTCACTAGTGTATCAATCAATTATACTAGATACAACTAGCTCAACTATGTTTAACTCAGTTAAATTGAACACAACTCCATCAACTGCCTCAATAACTCCACCAAATTCTGTCACATGAGTTCTAACTGAAGTATCCATGAAATAGCTCCAATTAACCCTCAGGAATAGCATAATTCCTTCTGTCAACTCCTGTGCCACATCTGTGCACTTAACTGAAGTACTCCAAGAGAATAAGATAATGTTTATAGTCCAAATATTATTAAGAGCTAATAATATTTGACATATCTATTTTTAGACTGGCAATCTAAAAATAGATTATGCCCAATATGTCTAAAAATAGGAGTCCATATATTTTTTCCCAACTTGACCAACCATCCACAAATAGCATCCTGCAACTCATAGAATATGATCTACATGTCTAAAAATAGACATAGTCTAAAAATAGACTTGCGCCAAAAATAGCCTGCGGGCCCACTTAGTGAAGGCGCCTTCTTTCCACTAAGCTCATCATCTTGTTGCAATCTCAACACTCCCTCTCAACAATATAAGGATTATCTTCCACCCCTATCCTGCCCCTGTGGTATTCGAATTTACTCCTGGTGAGCACCTTCGTCAAGATATCAGCATCCTAATCCTCCGTGGGAATGTATGAAAGTAACATGATCTTCCACTGCACACAATCTCTGATATGATGATATCAGATGTAAATACATTTATATCTATCATGAAATACTGGATTAACCGATAGTTTGATGCAACTTTGATTATCACAATATATCATAGTAGGATCTAAGTGTGAACCGAACAACCCAACCAGGATCTTCCTCATCCATATAGCCTCACATGTAGCCAAACTCGCTGCCATATACTCAGCCTCTGCTGAATTGAGTGCCACGGATCTCTGATTCCTGCTGTACCAAGAAACTGATGTCGACACGATACTAAAAATCCCTCTAGATGTGCTCTTTTTATTCATTGGGCTCCCTACCTAATCTGCGTCCATGAAGCCACACAACTTCACATCATCCGACTGTCTGTACCATAATCCATATCCCGATGTGCCTCTAAGATATCTCAATACATGCTTGCCTGCCTTCCAAAAGAGCTTGGTAGGCTTAACCATAGCTTATGAAAGCTAGTTAATAGCATAGCATATGTCGGGTTGTGTATTGACCAGATACATAAGTGACCCCACCAACTGTCGGTAAACAATGGCATCCACTACCTCTGCTGATGTAGCATCCTCTTTCCTCCATCCACCAGGAAGAGGAGTGTCGATAGGCTTGCAGCCTTGAATGTTGAACTTCTCCAGTATCTCCCAGACATACTTGCCTTGAGACACAAACAATCCATCACTGCGCTGCCAAATTTCCAATCCCAGGAGATAATGAAGGAGGCCCAAGTCCTTCATCTCAAACTCCTTTGCAAGATCAGCCTTGCATGAGTGTATCAATAGTTCATCACCTATCAGAATAAAATCATCTACATAAAGTACAATGATTGGAAAATTACCCTCCACCACAATCTGGTATAGGTTCGTACCAAGCACGAGGTGCTTGTTTCAACCCATACAACACTCTCTTGAGCCTGCACACATGCGACTCGCTGCTGAAGATCTCGAAACCTTCGGGCTGCTCTATGTACACCTCCTCCTCAATCACTCCATTGAGGAATGCATTCTTCACATCCATATGATGAATGTGCCACCCCATCTACGCTGAGAGAGCAAGAATCTTCCGTATGGAAGAATACCTTGCGACAGGTGCAAAGGTTTCCTCATAATCGATCCCCTCAATCTGTGAGAAGCCTCGGGCAAAAAATCTTGCCTTGTACTTCTCCACACTCCCGTCAGCTTCTTGCTTCACTTTGTAGATCCATCCTGAACCCACCACTGATTTCCCTTCCGGCCTTGGGACAATCTCCCATGCATTGTTTCTGACAATCGAATCATACTCTTCCACCATGGCATCTACCCATGTGGGATCCTCCACAACTTCCTCAAAAGATGATGGCTCTGTCATGATACACTTGCTCATAAGAGCCATGTATCCAGTGTACTAGTTAGGTGACTATCTCTATCTGCGTTGTGATGTAGGTGCTCCTACAATATTCTTTGCATCTTGAGCCAGTCGCTCAGCTTCTGTAGTGCGCTTTCGCCCTATGATGGTTGGCGCTGCATGAGCGGTTTCTTCCACTCCATGAACTTCATCTTGTGGCTGATCCACATCCTGAAGCTCATCCTTAGGAACTAATAGCTCCTCATCTGCATGCAAGTGTGGCTCCCTCTCAAGCAAACACTTCATGGCTTTCTCCTCATGAAATTTGATATCCTCATGTCGCAAAAACAAACAGCTTCTCATGATCGTCCGAAAATACACACGATAGTTGTGGGGTGTATCAGTGTACCCGAAAAATATCCCAACCTCTACAGTCGGCTCCAGATTCTTCCTGGCATCCTTCATCACAAGAATGTAAACAGGTGAACCAAAAATCCTCAAATGGGAAATATCAGGCCTCTTACCAGAAAATGCCTCCTCGGGTGTACTATGCCAAGTATCCTGTGAGGACAACGATTCTGCACATATACTGCAGTATTTCATGCCTCAGCCCACAAGTTTATGGGAAGGCCCTAATCATGTAACATCGCCCGTGCAACACCCACGATCATTCTGTTCTTCCGCTCATCAACCCCATTCTGTTGTGGGTTATGAGGTGCTATGAGCTCTCTTCGAATTCCTTCTGCACTGCAAAAGTCCTTGAATTCGCCAGAGATGAATTCACCACCATTGTCGCTCCTAAGATCCTTCACCTACTTCCCTGATTCTTTCTCAACCAATGCCTTGAACTCACAGAAATTTGAGTATGTATCACTCTTCTTCTGCATGAAGAAGTTCCAACACTTCCAATAAAAATGATCAACAAAGATCACATAGTATCTATGCTTTGCTGTCTAAGCTATTGAGAAATTTCCACACACGTCTGTGTGAATTATCTCAAGGATCGTCGTGGCACGACTATCCTTCTCGTGAAAGGTGGATTTCAAAAATTTTCCCAAGTTACATCCCTTGCACTGATCTGACTGCGCAAGAGTACCCTTAGGAAGCCCAGTAGAAATCTGCTGTAGTATCTTCAAAGCTTCATGGTGAAGATGGCCCAATCTGCTGTGCCACAACTCACCCTCATCCTGGCTCACCACTCCTTCTGCCTTTCCTGCCATTGCTGCGTAGCCATCTACCTACAATTGATAAAGGTTCTTAACTCAAAACCCTATCCTCCAGGTTTCACCAGTTGCCTTACTGCACAAGAAAGGCTTTCCCTTGCTAAAGACAAAATCATATCCCTTGTCTTCCAACATCACCACAGAGATAAGATTCTTCTTCAATCTTGGAACATGCATCACTTCCTTCAATACAAAGGGTTTACCAGACTCCCTCTCAAAGGAAATGGTATCGATACCGGTCGCACTGTATCTACTGTAGAGACCCAATCTATATATATTACTAGATGAACGCTAGGCTTAAAATTTATTTTTCTCTTTTTTTCTTTTTTTTTTTTAAACACAGTGACAAAAATTTGAAACCATAATCATACAAGTTTCTGAAAACTTAGTAAAATTAAACTATTTATACCATAAGCATACAAAGCTGAACACAATAATTTGTATCATTTATATCCAAGTTCATAAAATTAGACTTCATAGACATACATCCATTAACTTGTGAATTCTAGGCACAATGGAATCATCATAAATAAAAGCAATATAACTAAATGTGTACCGTACACCCTGAGATGAGAGCGAAACTGGACCTGCTGCTTTGCGAGCTCCTTTGATGTTGTCGACCTCCATGCCTGAATTTTTTTCGTGCTCAAGCTGAATGTAGTGACTCACTGGTTAACCTCACAACCTACTCCTTGGGTACTCTCCTTCCCCGCGGACCCGCGAGCTGCAATGGGGTTGTACAAACAAAGGAAAATGCTAGCTGATAGAGGTGAGCCTCGGTTGGCTCAAGAGTTCCCTCTCTATAACACTCTATCACACCAAAATCCACTATAGCTCATAACCACTCAAATTTGACATAATCTCCTCCATCCAAAAATAGGGTAAAACCCAAAAAGTCCTTTTTCCCTTCCCTTTCCCTTTCCTTTATAGAATGTTTCATAGGTGACACTTGGAAATTCATGCATAAATAATTATTTTTATTAACCCAAAATTTGATTATTCATCCACCCATGTGTCATCCTCTCATCAAGACTCTCCAAAATAATTTACTTAATTATTAATTTAAAATAGTAATTTTCCTCAACCCAACAAGACTTCCTATTTCTTCTCCTAGTTGTCTCTTGATTCCACTTTTCTACTCCTTAAATTGTGTTTATTACTGCAGTTAATTGATAAGTCTCAGATTTGGCCCCCTAAACTACCTCAATTTTCATTTATGATGAATATTCTTATGTTGGCTCTTGCCACATGGAGGTTCTCTAATTTATCGAATTTTAATTTATTAATCTTATTATAATTCACCACCCTCTTCTCTTAATGAAGTTTTTAATAAATCTCTATACTTAACTCTATGTCCCTCTTTTCCCTTTTTTTCCTAATTAAGTTACCTATATACATTATCCATTTAATATTTTGTTTCAACATGGAAAGGGTAGAGTTATCATGGTAATTAACTTATCTCTTACTATTCCTCCCTTACCCTAATTTTTATTCTTAATTTAATTCTTTTGGTTCTAACCTCATATATCATTTGTTATGACTTAGTTGGATTTCATATATTGATTATATTTATTAGTTTCTTTAATGATGTTGAGGGTCGAGTTTAGTCATGCCCTTCAAAAACTTCCATTCGAAGTTCCAAGGGTGCCATGCCTAAGAATTTATTTATTTTTATGCCAAGGGTGCCAAGTCGGTCATGCCCTTCAAGAATTTCTCTTGAAATTCCAAGGGTGCCACACCACTTGCCCTTCAAGCATCCAGTGGTTACGAGGGGAAATTATATGTGCAACGCCAGAGACCCCTATCATCTCATATGTTGCCTGCTATAGTGAGACTAATGGTGCTGGGGATCAAGGAATCCGCCTTGATGCGCGCCCCCCAGAAATCCTCGTGAGCGAACCCAATTTGGGACCTGCCCCCATGGCATCATGATCTTCAAGGCGAAGGTGTTTCGACCTTTCCAGCCTAAGTCATGGCGGGAGTGCTAGTAGGTGAGATCAGGGACACTGTCCCACCCCTCCCATGAAGTTCCATCCAATTGTACAACCCCATCACCCATATGTGAGTCATTCGACCAAGCAACTAACATGTTCCTGCAACCAATGGCATATCATCAAGGTATATGTAAATATATAACAAGTTTCACACTGAACTTAGAAGTTCAAATACAAAATATTTATTTCTGTCAAACCAGATGATGTCGGCTCATCATATGCGATTGCCTCAGGTGGTTTTCCTGTAATACTCAATAATCACCAGTCACCAAGTTTCTTAGTGTTAGTCATTTTCATAACAAAATCATCAACATGACATAATCATCCACCTCATTGTTCATCGTGAACCAGAAGTAATGTAAGTAGACACATTCATCACAACTATCATCATCATAATGTCAATAGGAAATACATATCCATCAAAGCCACCATCATCCTAACACCGACTAGGAAATAAACACATCCACTAATAGTAGAGTGAAGTGTCAGTATCCTCCACCTGAGGTCCTCAAATAATAATGTGTGAGCCTTAAGGATAAATCATTGCTAATGTCATATCAAGGTCAGAAATCTAGAGTGGGGCACTACATACACCCCCACTTAAATTAAACTTCGTCCCAAAGTTTCAAACCATGGAAGTGATGACATATTCATCAAAGGCATCATCATCGTAACATCAATAGAAAACATATCTATCCATAAAATCTATCATCATCGTGATATCAATAGAGAACATACATATCCGTCAATGATGTCATCATCACAGTATCAATAAAGAACGTACATAACCATCAAATCCACTAATATTAGAGTCATGTGTCTGGATCCTCAACCTGAGGTCCTCAAAGAATAAAGTATGAAGGATCAGTGTTCATCAACCAAAGTGGGGCACTACATTCACCCCCTCTTAATAATGGACTTCGCCCCAAAGTCCTTAGATTAGGAAAGAAAATGAAGACAAGGATGCATATGCTTCATATCCTCTATTAAAATATTGCTATCCTCATTGTGACAAATATCCTCAATTTTTAAATCATTCAATTTCTCCCTGATTTTTGTCCATTAAGGAATATCGAAATATTTGAGGGTCATACTCAAAAAATATTCCATATTCTTTATGGTTCCCTTTATTTAGGCAATATAAATATCATATTTACTTTTTAACTTTGATTACCTCCCTTATATAGTGTTTAAATGGGCTTGGGTGATTTTGTGTCACATTCTTTGACAATCAAGCCCCACAATTATATTTTATCATTCTTGATGCCAATTCTTTTAGGGCACACAAAGTCATTCAACAATGTATAATATGTGTATGGATATGCCTAATACATTACGTCAATATTTATTTTGTAACAAAAGTGGACTACTTGGGAACCTTTAATTCGTATAAACACCATCCCCAAGTAAGTTAACAAAATCTCTACAACTTACATATGTTTATTTCTCATATATTAACACAATTGATTTCTTATGAAATTAAAATGATCATAGTTATATATGTTTAACATCTATCACCATGAAATATATCACAAGATAATTTACAATTAGTGAGTGACCATTAGCTCAAACCACATGTGTAATGAACCTACGTCAAGGTGCATCAATTCTTCTTGTGAATTAATCTCAACTACATCACTTACACCACTTAGGTTTAATTAATAAAATGGCTTTTAGGCTAGAGATCGTCACATAGTATATATCCTTTAACATGATATCATTAATATCGTTATATGATAAAGCTCCAACAAAATAAATAAAACCATACAAGTATATGATAGGCTCCAAAAACTAGCACTCAATATCAACCTATATCAAATTAGTAATAATCCTTTTTGAATTTCTTAGCTATCACATATTTGAACCTAAGAGTATTGTAATTATCAATTTCAATGTGTCTAATCATCATTGCGCAACAATCACCTACGCTGAATTCTCTCATGTATCATATGCATGGCACGTCTCTACTGTGCAATTGTTGAATAATAAGAAATTTGCATGTTCCCTGTTCTTCTCCCATAAAGGAATCGACATGAAAATTTTAATCAATATGTTGATTCCTCGATGTAGAATGTACCAAGCCGTATATATATATATATATATATATAGTATCTTTTTAATGTAAATGATCTCTGAGCCAATATTGGATCCACTAACATGTCCCTAGGTGTTTCAAATCACTTGTGATGACTAAGCATTCAAAAACTACTAGGAGAATTTTCAAGCATTCACATCTTGTTTATAAGCATAGGTTTGAATAGTAGACAAAACTAGAAATATTTTAACGTGCATGTACAGGAGAGAAAGCACTTAGTTGGAATGCTCAAACTGAAATAAATGTATGCTAAAATGAAGGGGCTTGTTAATTAAGAAAAACAAAAAGTAGCCATCAAATTAACATTACATCCAAGATGCTAGTTGTTTTTACATATTTACTTATATCAGTGTTGCAATATTTACTGGAGTCAAATAGAGCGGTGTTTTCAAATCGATTCCAACCACTATAGTTATTATATTACAATCACAGTCGATACAACCCTTGACCCTAAAATTGTTAGTAGGGGAGTGCCAATATCACTATGCTACAGCTAGACCATTGTAACAGTTAATATCCTTCCATTCTTGAGACTTGACTTGATCTTCCAAAATTTAAACCTGGACCTCAAAACACCCTTACATTTCTCAAACCCTTGATCTCTTCTACGAACAATGAGTAACAACAGTGTTCATCATGATTACACTCTAGAATAACATAGTTACAAGCATATTACATAAAGACCTTCATAAATATAGTCAAGCACGTATACCATCAACACACACACACACACACACATATATATATTTTAAAGGAATGTAGAAGTAAACTTTTTAACGTAAAAAAAAAAAAAAGAAAAAAAAAGAAAAAGAAGAAAGTAACTAAAAATTTGAATCACCCAACTATCACTAAGTTGGCAAGCTATTTTTGATTTTTCCTTGTCTTATTATTTTTGGGGTGTATTGAATATCAATAAATTATCTTTTGAAATTTTCTGGCATTTGTTTTCCTATTGCAGAGTTTACCTGAATGTTGAGTTTATTATACTCAAGTAGCAAAAATACTACAACCTAGATCTGTTTCTAAATTATTACTATCTACCCTTCCTATTTCATGATGCTTACAATTTGATGTACCTAACCGTGTTATTATTATATTAACACCTGCTAATTTCATGTTGTTAGAACAATTCGCTGAAATAAATCTGATATATAAGCTTATATTATTGATTTTGAATATATACATATATATATATATATATAATAAAATTATATAACATAATTTTTTTTTTAACATAGATTCATGCAGCGGTGACTTTAAGAGGTCCGAGTTTATTTAATAAGATTAATAAATTAAAATTAGAGAAATTAGAGAACTTCCATGTGGAAAGAGCCAACATAAGAATATTCATCATAAATGCAAATTGAGGTAGTTTAGGGGACCAAATCTGAGACTTATCAATTAACTTCAGTAACAACACAAATTAATGAGTAGAAAAGGGGGATCAAGAGAAAAATAGGAGAAGAAATAGGAAGTCTTGTTGGGTTGAGGGAAATACTATTTTAAATGAATAATTAAGTAAATTATTTTTGGAGAGACTTGATGAGAGGATGACACATGGGTGGGTGAATAATCAAATTTTGGGTTAATAAAAAATAATTATTTATGCATGAAGTTCCAAGTGTCACCTATGAAGCATTATATAAAAGAAAGGGAAAGGGAAGGAAAAAGGGACTTCGGTTTTACCCTATTGTTGGATGGAGGAGATTATGTCAAAATTGAGTGGTTATGAGATATAGTTGAGTTTGGTGAGATAGAGTGTTATAGAGAGGGGACTCTTGAGCCAAGAGAGGCTCACCTCTATCAGCTAGCATTTTCCTTTGTTTGTACAACCCCATTGCATCTTGGGGGTCCGCGGGGAAGGAGAGTACCCAAGGAGTAGGCTGGGAGGTTAACCGGTGAGTCACTACAATCGGCTTGAGCACGAAAAACATTCAGGCGTGGAGGTCGACGACATCAAAGGAGCTTGCAAAGAAACAGATCCAGTTTGGCTCTCGTCTCAGGGTGTACGGTACACGTTTAGTTATATTTCTTTTATTTATGATGATTCCATTGTGCCTAGAATTCACAAGTTAATGGATGTATGTGTATGAAGTC
Source organism: Pinus albicaulis (assembly GCA_034641835.2). Lineage (NCBI taxonomy): Eukaryota > Viridiplantae > Streptophyta > Pinopsida > Pinales > Pinaceae > Pinus > Pinus albicaulis. The sequence continues at coordinate 88,833 of JAXQQM020092107.1, read as the reverse complement.
TAATTTTATGAACTTGGATATAACTGATAAAAATTCTTGTGTTAAGCTTTGTATGCTTATGGTATAAATAGTTTAATTTTACTAAGTTTTTAGAAACTTATATGATTATGGTTTAAAATTTATGTCACTGCATTTTAAATTAAAAAGAAAAAAGAAAAAAAGAGAAAAATAAATTTTAAGCCTAGCGTTCATCTAGTAATATATATAGATTGGGTCTCTACCATTGACATATCATCAGAGTGTATATATATATATATATATATATATATATATATATATATATATATATATATATATATATATATATATATATATATATATATATATATATATCAAGTTCCAAACTAAACTTATAATTTCAAGACAAAATATTAATTCCTATCAAACCAGATGTTGTCAGCTCATCATATGCGAGTGCCTCTGGCGGTTTCCTGTAATACTCAATAATCATCAGTCACCAAGTTTCTTAGTGCTAGTCATTTTCATAACAAAATCATCAACATGAAATAGTCATCCACATCATTATTTATCGTGAACCAGAAGTAAAGTAAGTAGACACATTCATCACAACTATCATCATCATGACATCAATAGAAAATACATAACTATCAAAGCCACCATCATCCTAACACTAAATAGGAAATAAAAATCCACTAATAGTAGAGTGAAGTGTCAGTATCCTCTACCCGAGGTCCTCGAATAATAATGTGTGAGCCTTAAGGCTAAATCATTGTTAATGTCATATCAAGTTTAGAAATCTAGAGTGGGGCACTACATACACCCCCCCTTAAATTAAACTTCATCCCGAAGTTTCAAACCATGGAAGTGGTGCATATCCATCAAAGTAATCATCATCGTAACATCAATAGAAAAAATATCTATCCATAAAATATATCATCATCATGATATCAATAGAAAACATGCATATCCATTAATGATGTCATTATCACAATATCAATAAAGAACATATATAGCCATCAAATCTACTAATATTAGAGTCATGTGTCCAGATCCTCAACTTGAGGTCCTCAAAGAATAAATTATGAAGGATTAGTGTTCATCAACCAAAGTGGGGCACTACACTACCATCATCGCCCATCTCGATGTGCACTCCAAGATCTTTCTCATCCAGATCAGTAAACAAATATTTATCTCCTGTCATGTGGAAAGACGCACCACTTTCAAGAAACCACACTGAACCCATCATAATTGAGACCAAGCATGCGATCAGTGAAAAATCCAGCTCAAAATACGAGGCTAAGGCCTCTCCAGCTGCAAATCCAACAGCCTTCTTATTTTTCTTCTTCTGTGGACAATTAGTGGCGTAATGTCCATGTTGGTGACAGTGAAAGCACTTCACCTTGGACATGTCATGCTTCTTACCTTTCACACCGGATTGAGAAGCATTCTTCTTGCTCTTCCCCTTCCTTGCTTTGGCAGCCAAAGTGAAATTTTCTTCATCTGATTTCTTTGATGAAGATCTGTCCCTAGTACTTCGCCTTATCTCCTCTTGCACAAGATCCGACCAAAGTCGCTCCCATCCTGGAAATTTCTCCCGACCATTGACAGAGTCCTGATAGGAATGCCAACTCTTCGAAAGCCCAAGGAGAGCCAAGCTCACCAAGTCCTCATCATCTACATTCACCCCCACACTTCCCAACTCATCCCTGCATTGGATGAACTTCATGAGGTACTTGGGCATACTGTCGCCTTTCTCCATTTTTATGTTCCTGAGTTTGTCCTTGAGTGCCAACTTCCTCTGGTCACTCTTGCTTTGGAATAATTTTGTCAACGCTTTCCACATCAATAATGGAGAAGCCTTACCATGAAGGCTGGAAACTATGTGATCCTTTACACCTTCCAACAGAATTCTTCGACACTTTTCTGTCTTCTTTTGCCATGCGTCAAGTGCGACAACATCGCTAGAAGCGGGTTTTGGAATTTCTGCATCTATGAACTCCTTCAACCCATTTTCATCCAGCACCGCCTCCATCCTGTCCTTCCATGAAATATAATTCGAGCTGCCCTAAAGGGTATACTCCAATGGCAATCCGTTGAAAGACATCTCAACTTCGACACCAAGAAAACTATGCTGCAAATTCGAATTCCACCAGCTCAAAACTCAATCGCTTCAATGTTTTGCAATTGCTCCAATGATCAATGTCGCTCTGATACCATGTAGAAATTTGATAACCGATATGTTATACAATGATATTCTCCTGATCACACACTATTTTAACTTCATGCACAATACAAAATCTCTTCTACCATTGATCATTAATTATGGAAATAAAAACAATCGCATGCACACATTAAAACCATAAACAATCACACATATGAAAACAATATTTTATGGGAAATATTAAAGCTAAAAACCCCCAAATATATGTATATTATATGTCATAGAGATCATGTAGCAATCATTATACAAAGCTCCTCACAAAGCTCTCAGTACAATCTCCAATTGCTACACACTAATCAAGCCCGATCTAGAAAATCACATGCTCTAATCTCTGCCACCTGATAGCCTGCCTCTACTACGTAATCACTACAGAAGAATGGCTCTAAATGAACTCAAATTGGTCCAGCCTTGCTCACGCGATCCTCATTGGCATCTCCAATCACTTGTTGTTGCAAATCATGCAACAGTATAGTCACAACTGATAGTCACACTGCTCTTTCACCTACCTCTTCACTGGTCTCCACTGAAACTGTCCATGCACTGTAGTTAACTGATGTATTATTTAGTTAATAATTAGTGAATTAATTAATAATTAATTCACACCACTCTCGCTAGTGTATCAATCAGTTACACTAGATACAACTAGCTCAACTATGTTTAACTCAGTTAAGCTGAACACAACTCCATCAACAGCCTCAATAACTCCACCAAACTCTGTCACATGAGTTCTAACTGAAGTATCCATGCAATAGCTCCACGTAACCCTCAGGAATAGTGTAATTCCTTTTGTCAGCTCCTATGCCACATCTGTGCACTTAACTGAACTGCTCCAAAAGAATAAGATAATGTTTATAGTCCAAATATTATTAAGAGCTAATAATATTCGACATATCTATTTTTAAACTGGTAATCTAAAAATAGATTCCGCCCAATATGTATAAAAATAGAATTCCATCTATTTTTTTCAACTTGACCAACCATCCACAAATAACATCCTGCAACTCATAGAATATGATCGACATGTCTAAAAATAGACATAGCCTAAAAATAGACTTGCGCCAAAAATAGCCTGTGGGCCCACTTAGTGAAGGCGAATTCATTCCACTAAGCTCATCATCTTGTCGCAATATCAACAGCCTCAAAGTCAATATTTTCAGTTGTTCTATCCTCAGGAAGTAAAGACATATTTATTACACAGAGGAGTAGTTGAGAGATATTCCTACCTTATGCCTTGCATGGTTTTTAAGGATAGGAGTGCATTTATTATGTCATTAATAACATTTATAAACCCTAGATAGTTCCACCTCCTCAATTATAGTATAAATACTGCTGTGGAACTCATTTTTAGGGGTTGGTTGCTGGCATTCGAACTCTTTGCACTTGTACATAGTCTAGTTGAAGCTTACGAAGAAATTGAAGTTCTGGAAGATTGATGATGTTCTAACATGTTTTGTTAATGAGAAGGCTCTATCACTGGATCCCTGAGCATGGCTGTTGGTGATGTATTCTGATATATCATTGTTATTTCCTATTTTTCATTCTGTTTCATCATTTGCTTGCTTGCAGTAGAGTGAAAATTTTAGGGTAAGAAATGTCTCCTAGAAGCACCTTAGACCTATTTTCTCTTCATTGCCTTTATGTTTTCATCTGCTAAGGGTTTTATTAAGTAATTTTAATGCTTTTCAAACCCTTAAGCTTGTTTATTTCAGAAATATTTCAAACAATTGGCTTCAAGAATGATTTATGGTTTTCCCTTCTTACTTGCTGCCACTTAAAAACTATTTCTGAAGTCTCCCTTTGAAGTACCATTATTTACATTCTGCCAGAGAGGTATGTTTTTATCATTCCCTTTGTTCTTGTTGAAATGATTGTTTTGAAGGTCTTTATAATTGTAGCCTTAGATGTTCCGGCATACCCTCTTCTATGATGCAGTTATTGGTGAATCTTAAATGTTTTATTATCCATGACATTGAAATCTTTGGATGAAATAGAGCATTCCTTGACTCCTAGATTTCATTGGAACAGTTTGTCTTGATATTGTTATTTGCTGAAGTGTGGTTCCTAGAATTTATGGTTAGCCCTGTCTATGAAATGCCTCTTCATGTTCAAATTATGTTTTAAGTCCCTTTGTTGAGGTGTACATATAATTAAGGATTCTTAACTGCCCTTAGTTCTGCTTCTCCTTCTAAATCCTTGATGTCCATTCCGTTATATCCACCAAACCCAAGATCCACTGGCGAACTTAGATTTTCCCTTTGATATCCCATATCCATTGATTGAGCTTGCTATAGCTTCTTCTTCACTCCATTTCCCAATGTCTTTGATGTTCCCACTTTCTATCTATGTTTCCTAGATTATTCATGTCCAACCAACCAAACAAAAACAAACTTGTACTTAATAACTAGCCTAAAATCAACCCTTAAAAGAAATCAAGATATATCTTTAAAAACATATTGAGACATCCCTCTCTGAGACTAGGAAGGCTAGATCCTAGAGCTCTAAAGCTTGGTTTATATTTTGCCTTGTCATTTAGTTTTCCAATCAGCCAAATCAAAAGACCCCAAAATTTTGGCGATCACAGTGGGACCTCTGAGTTCATAGTTTCCTAGCAAGCTCTTATAGACTCATTAGTCCTTCAACCAACCATAGAAAATTAGAGAACCCCAAAAACAATTCATATTGCCTTCATAATAAACATTGGTGGTGGACCATAGAGCATTTTACCTCCAAAAAAGCTAAAAATTTCCACCTGGCGACTCCACTGGCCTACAGTAGGCCTATTACTTCACTAGTCCTTGTAAAATCCCCTGAGAATGCATTGAGAAAACCCAATCATGCTGATGGTGGACAAAAAAGTTCAAATCTTCCACCTGGTGACTCCACAACCTCCAAAAGACCTAATGATTCCACTGGAAAGAGACTCTGAACTGGTTGAAAAAATAAAGTGACCCCTTTTTTTCACAAACATGGATCCAAGTATGGACAGAGAAGCAAAATTAGATGCATTATTGGACATAATGGAAAACATTATGTACATACTTGATAAAAGATTAGATAGGCATGAGATTGATACATATGTTGATTATCTATAGAAACCTATGTTTTTCCCTAATCAAACACAAACTCAACCACTACAAGATATAAACAACAAAAAAAATATGTATGATGAGCAAGATTACAAAGAGAACAATGAGGAAGATTGTTAAGAAGGTATTGATTGCCCACCTATACCTTTTGTTTTACTGTTAAAATAAATTTATGAAAAAGATGCAAACATAAACAAGGAACAATACCCTGAGGAAACAGTCAGCCATCTTGAACTCACAGAGTCAGAAATAGGAGAAGAGACAACACAACTAGAATCTCTACCTTTATGTTATAACTCATTTCATATTATTGAAGAAGAATGGCATCCTGACAATCTATTAGAAACAACTCATGAATCCCATGTTCAAAATGACTATCACAAATATCAAGAGGAGTTGTTTGAGAGTGAAAAAGATCAGGAAATAGAGGAAAATCCATAGGATTCAACTTAAAACACAAGTATTAATTCACCTTTCCTTCTAGGTGAGGCTCAAGAAGACATCAAGCCTCAAGATCATCCTTCACAAGAGAAAAGGGATTGTTATACTTCTTCCCAAGACCAAATAAAAATTCCTCCTCTTTTGACAGAGGAAGAAATTGATCAAATATTAAGTAAACAGCTAGCCCTCAAAACCTCATTTGAACAAAACACTTCTACTCATATACCCATTAAACCTTGTTGTCTTGAACCAGACAATAAACTTGTAGATCGGCTTAAAGAAAAACAAGTTGATAACCCAATATGCTTGATTGATGAGATTGTTTATACTAATGATTGTCCAATTTTTGATCAGTCTGATGATGATGATGAGCTTCAAACATAAACTAATCATGCAGGGCAACTAGCAGTTGATTGGGTTCATGAAATTCCATATCATCAGTTTGAAAGCAGCAATCAGCCAATCCAATCCATCAGAAACAACTTTCACATAATTGGGAATCATCAGTCTTTCAGCTCAAAGGTTGAGGAGGAAAAGAAAGAAGAATTTCTTGAGCAGGATGAAGATAAGGAGCCTTCTCCTGAAAAGGTTGAGGTAAAAAAAGATACCCCTATTCAAGAATATAATGATCTCTTCACAAATTAAAATCCACTAAATCAGAACCTAACAGAATTACAAGAATACAACGCTGTAAAATATGATGAGTTCTCCAGTTTAGATAATAATGAAGATGAGGAAGAAGTTCTTTCTTAGAAGAATATTAATCTTGATCCAATGGAGGAAAAGGTAATCTTGGTTTAAAACTATCTTCCAAATATTCATAACCAGGCTTTATTTTAAGATCCCTATGCTGATTTCTTGAATACATTTGAAGAAGGGATAGAGATTGTTAGGAGCAGTGTATTATCAATAGCAAGAAAATTTTTTAGCACTGCTGCTAGGAAAAAGGTGAGATGGGAGTGGCCCTTTTGTCTATCCAGCATGCTCAAAGAGATGAGCAAAGACCAGTCATGGAACCATCTGATTGACTAGAGTTACTGGAAAAGCGAGTTTGTCAGCTAAAATTGTAAATAGGTAGGAATGCCAATAAAGCTTAGCCTATGAGTATTTAGTTAGTATTTTGTTTTCTTCTTTGAATTTAAGAAAAGAAAAAAATACAAAAACAATAGGAAAAAAGAAAAGAGGGTAGATATAAAATAAGAAAGGTACAACCCCATATGAAAAAGAGAATAATCTGAAAGTGTGCAAGCTTAAATGCCACTACTAAAAGAAAACACTTCTATTTAGTCATACAGCCTAATCATGACTAAATAGATTTCAATTTACTGTTGATAGGTTAGTGAAGAATATTTTGCCAAACTGTTTAATCTTGGCTTATCAGTAGACTAGATTAGGATAGAGAAAGAATGGTTCAAACATGCTCAAAATCTAAACCAAGGAAAGGAAGAAAAGATGGCTCTAAATGGATCAAAACTTGAGCCAAGAAGAAAGAAGGATGTCTTTAATTTTCAGATCTTAAGCCTTCAAAATTTTGTTTCAATTTTCTGCAAATAAAGTCTATGAGCAGCTTTTACATACAGCCATAGACACTACAACAAATCAAACTGTTTAATCCTGGATTATCTATGTTTAAATTTCTGTTTTAGAATGTAGAGAATGCAGATCTATCAAACAGCTTAATCTTGATAGATAGTAGTTAGGTAGAGAAACTAGTGAGTTCAACTGTTTAAATTGAAATCTTGGGAGAGATAAGGATAGGATTAGATGTTTGTTTCTGTTTTCAAAAATAAAATGTCAAAATTTTTTCTAGTTCAAATGCACTCAAAAGGAAGAAAAAATGCTAGGACAAGTAGAATTGGGTAGGTAGAGATGATGTTTGAAGAAATCACATGTTGCAGATTGATAAAAGTTGTCCTTTTGAGAGAAAGATAAGCAAGAAAAGAAGAAATCTACCCAATGGATGAGGCACTGTTCCAATAAAAGCCAGAGATCTATAAACTAAGGTTCTGGACACCTAAAAGGATAGTTGTCCTCCCCAAATGGAGCCACTATTAGTCATCCATAATTTTGACTTTATCCAAAGATGACTAAATGCAACAAACCTAGATTTCTAGAACAAAATTGCAAGAACATTATGAATTATAGAAATCTCAATGCCTTCATCATTTCAAATCCATCAGTCCACTAAAATATTCATCTATGTCTCCTAAAAATGTTAGCTTGTTGTTCCTTAAACCTGTTGTTCCTTAGCAGTGTTGTTCCCTAAGCTGCTACTATTGTTCATTATTCAAAATCCTTAAGAAACACTACTAAATAAAAAGAGATTGTATGTAGGCCATTTTTCCATCATTTTCTAAGCCCATTTCATTCTTTTCCCTTTGCATTTATCCTCCATTTTTCCTAAAAACCCCTTTTAAATCATTAAAAAACCATTTTATGGTTTAAAAATTCCCCTTTGCACCTATCGGAACTCTTAAAAATTGGCCTAAAAGGCCATTTTTTCCTAAAAATAAGTCTTTTTAAATTAAAAAGAATAAACCCCCGAGGGCTTAAAGTATTTGGCCTCTTTCCTCCATATGTTTGAGCGCTATGACCAAGAACCCAAACCCCATCGCATCAGCCTTCCTCTATAAATCCGATTTTTCCTTCGGAAATTTCTCCCCGTCGATGCGATTAGCCCCTTCTCCCTGGCTCCTGGTCGCCTTATCTTCCACAGGACCACTTCCCGGTGCCTTTCCTTAAGCCCCTTTTTCCCTTTCTTCTTCTTCCCTGCGCCTATGTTATTTCTCGATGGATCTCCGCCATCTATCCTAACCATCCAACAGTCACTGTCCTTCCACTTCACCATCCAAACTCCCACTCATTTATCCCTGTCGATCAAACCACACCGTAGATCTTGTAAGATCTAACGGTTCTCATCTAACCTTACAACCCAACTCCCCCAGGGCCTACCATTCACTACGCAAACCCCTCATCCAATCACTTGCTACCACCTGGTTTCCACTAATTCCTACCCGCGCACCTTTCCCATCGCATTACTCTCCCAATCGTTGGATCCACCCCTTCTCATCCAATGATTGATATCGCGTATCGCATGATTTATACGTCCGAGGTTTAACAACCAAAAGCCACGCGAGACCGGTGGTATTGCAGAGGACGCGTGGTGTGATATAACTGGATCATGTTCCCTCTAGGTGAAACCACTTATCGCCTGAGGGTCACGAGAAAACCACCAGCAGTATTTCGAAAAATCGCTTTGCCCATTTTTGCACCAAAGTCCATTTAAAACCATTTTTTCGCCCTCTGCCATTAAAACCCTTCCTCCATGCATTCCGCCTCTCTGCAACTTCCTCCACCAACATCCAAAGCAATATTTCTGACCCCGCATGGTTTTATTAACATTTTGTTTATTTTGTGTACGTTTGATGGCATATGTGAAGGGACAGGGTCGAAGATCACCATCTTTTGAAGACTGATCAATGAAGAAAAAAAATTTCCGAGGCATAAATCCAACTCTTTTAATCAAAATTGCACGAATATTTGTTATTCAAATCAAACCCCTGCACATTAAGGTCCTCTGTCCATAACAGCGAAAGGAAAAGCACAGTGAAAGGAATAAGGGGTTAAGGAACAACAATGATGCATTATAAAGACCAAGAGAAAATCAGGATGAAGTTACAGATATTAAAGGTTTAAAGATGAAGGGTTAAAGGCCGAGAACCAAAGAAACAAGATTAAAAGTTAGTCCAGACAGAAGAAAAGGTTTAAAGCAACAAAGACAGAGGAGATTGAAGATAAAAGATTATGCCTGAAAGATGAAGGTTAAAGATTAAGATACATAGTTTAAAGGTTCGAATCAATCATAATAGGAAAAGGGGCAACAATGTTACATTATGAAGGCCAAAGACATCATTAAAGCCTTAAAACATATTTAATGATGAAGTAAAAGCAGATTAAGCATAAAGAGAAATTTTAGGATTAAATCAAGAAGACTTAGGCTTGAAGATAGCCTTGAATTCATCAAAGGAGTAGTTATTCACTTAATAACTCAAAATGGACACCTTTCACTTACTGTATGTCTCAAAGGGAAAATTGACATTTATCACACAAAAAGATATTTTAAAACTGTCATACAGTTATTGTAAAGATAGAAAAGGGCCTCAAAGTCAATATTTTCAGCTGTTCTATCCGCAGGAAGTAAAGACAAATTTATTACACAAAGGAGTAGTTGAGAGATATTCCTACCTTATGCCTTGCATGGTTTTCAAGGATAGGAGTGCATTTATTATGTCATTAATAACATTTTTGAACCCTAGATAGTTCCACCTCCTCAATTATAGTATAAATAATACTATGGAACTCATTTGTAGGGGTTGGTTGCTGGCATTCGAACTCTTTGCAATAGTACATAGTCTGGCTAAAGCTTAAGAAGAAATTGAAGTTCTGGAAGATTGATGATGTTCTAACATGTTTTGTTAATGAAAAGGCTCTATCACTGGATCCCTGAGCATGGCAGTTGATGATGTATTCTGATCTGTTATTGTTATTTCCTATTTTCCATTTTGTTTCATCATTTTCTTGCGTGCAGTAGAGTGAAAATTTTAGGGTAAGAAATGTCTCATAGAAGCACCTTAGACCTGTTTTCTCTTCACCGCCTTTATGTTTTCGTCTGTTGAAGGTTTTATTAAGTAATTTTACTTCTTTTCAAACCGTTAAGCTCGTTTATTTCAGAAATAGTTCAAACAATTGGCTTCAAGAATGATTTATGGTTTTCCCTGCTTACTTGTTGCCACTTAAAAATTATTTCTGAAGTCTCCCTTTGAAGTACCATTGTTTATAGTCTGCCAGAGAGGTCTGTTTTGATCATGCCCTTTGTTCTTGCTGAAAAGATTGTTTTGAAGGCCTTTATAATTGCAGCCTTAGATGTTTAGGCGTTCCCTCTTCTATGATGCAGTTATTGGTGAATCTTAAATGTTTTCTTATCCATGAAAGTGAAATCTTTGGATGAAATAGAGTGTTCCTTGACTCCTAGATTTCATTGGAACAATTTTTCTTGATATTGTTATTTGTTGAAGTGTGGTTCCTAGAATTTATGGTTAGCCCTATCTATGAAACACCTCTTCATGTTCAAATGATTTTTTAAGACCCTTTGTTGAGGAGTACATATAATTAAGAATTCTTAACTACCCTTAGTTCTGCTTCTCCTTCTAAATCCTTGATTTCCATTCCATTTTATTGACCAAACCAAAGATCCACTGGCCAAGTTAGATTTTCCCTTTGATATCCCATATCCATTTATTGAGCTTGTTATAGCTTCTTCTTGACTCCATTTCCCAATGGCTTTCATGTTCCCCCTTTCTATCTATGTTTCCTAGATTATTCATGTCCAACCAACCAAACACAAACAAACTTGTACTTAATAACTAGCCTAAAATCAACCCTTAAAAGCAATCAAGCTATATCTTTACAAACATATTGAGAGATCCCTCTCTGAGACTAGGAGGGCTAGATCCTAGAGCTATAAAGCTTGGTTTATATGTTGCCTTGTCATTTGGTTTGCCAATCAGCCAAATCACAAGACCCCAACACAATTCTTGCCATTTTTGGTGATTTATTTTCATATGCAAATAGGATCCCCTTTCTCATTGTTTTAGGCACACCCATGGTGAGACCAAGAGGTTATGTACATTAGATCTCTGAAAAAATTTCCATTTGCCACAGTAATTAGGCATTAAGACAAACATGGATAAACATAAAACATATATTTTTAATGACATTATCTGAATTCATAAGTACAATATGTGTTGGACATAGTGTTGTCATTGATGGCAACTAGTTTCATTGATGTCAAAGGGAATGTCAAAGGAAGAAGATTGACGGGTATAATGTTAGTTCCATGCCTTGAAATATCACATCAATATTGAAAAAATGGCTTTAATAATATATATATATATATATATATATATATATATATATATATATGTATATATATATATATATATATATATATATATATATATATATATATATATATATATATAGTTGTATATATATATATATATATATATATATATATATATATATATATATATATATATATATATAGTTGAATTTATGATGTTAAAAGGAAGTTATATATGGTTTTGTTGAAAATTCCTCCTCGAGACCTTTCCAATGATATACGGCACTTGGTCAAACTCCTCTTGGATGAGAAGATATTTTAGTTTGAAGGTGATAGTGGAAAAAGGGAAAAATACCAAATTATTATTAAATTTCTTTTTTTTTAAATATCATGAATATTTAGATGAGATCCATGTCTTGGTGAGAAATCAATAGAAGATGGTGCACATACTTTCTCACTAGTTAATGGGTAAAATTTTGTGCATCTCCAAAAAAATATGGTCATCTTAGATTTTATGAACGAGGGATTTTCCACTAACATGTACATAATTTAATAGAGGTTTCACCTCCCACATCACTCGAACTCTGCCACAATGGACCATTCAACTCATGACATGTGGCAGGTTTACATGGATGCCAAGTGGACCCCCTCAACACAAGTGACTAATGATGTGGAATTTTTACATGGATGCATAAGTAGTGGAACAAAATTCTTTGAATGACAGTATATTGACACATGGTGGCGAGAGATTGGTAGCATGGTGATGACGTGGACCTACATGATGTGGAATTACAATGATGATTTTGTAGCACAACAAGGTGCCACATGGCATGCAAATTAGGATTTTTTTGTTGGCCAATAGGATAAAATTTGGGTGACACATGGCACCTATTATAATGTTCCATGTGTCAATGGTGACATCATGCTAACTTTAGCAAAGGTTTGACCATGAACCCTTAGGATCAGGTCACATGTTAAACATATTTTTCTTTAAGTGAAATATATTTCCTCTTCATTGGGCCCATCAACACCTCTTGATGTTGATTATAACCTTCATACTTGTTGTAGCTCCTAGAGACAACCTTGAGTTGAAAAAACCAGTGCCTAAGACATATTAAAATCAGAGGTGTGATGTGGACAATTGTATGAATGCCTCTGATAGAATATGGGTCAAGAGAATAATGGTTTTGGTGATTCAAGAATGGAGAAGACCATTTGGGCCTGATTCATGTGAATTCCCTATACTTGTGAGAGGGCTCAGGAGGCTGTGAGGATTGATGACTTTTAAATGGTCCAAGTATGAAACAATGAGCAGAAACTTTAACAATATGCAGAGGGATTGAGAAAGAAAGAAGAAGGAACCCACAAGAGAGAGGCTTAAGAGGATTAAGAATTTGTCCCCTATGAACTCAAAGGAAACAGATATGAATTAGATATGGACAACAACAGAGGTTCATGGAGCGCAAATTAGGGGATTGTAGCAAGCTTAATACATGAGCGTTAACATGTGAATGTTATACAAACATGAATTCATGAATAAAATTGTAGACTACTGACAGCTACATTACATGAACCATCAAAGCAACATAGCATGAAAGATGATTACACATAAAACGGATGTTATTGATAATAGAAGGAAAAATATACATACTACTCATTACTCCATCTGGAATCCAAATAACAGCTCTGTATCATATTAAGTTTAAACATCGCTCCCAAATACGTATCTCAGAGCACAGGGAGAAAAATCATAAAAAACTACATCAAAATTCTTCCAAATTCCAGAACCCTTCTCTCATCGTAGAACTCACTACATATAGAATTCTCCTTGAGGGTTTATGATCACATATTCTGTCATGATCAACCCACACAGGTGAAACCAAAATATCCTAAGAAACTATCAGAGTGTGCATCAAGCAATCACTTCTGCAACAGAAAAATTAAAACAGAATTGGGTAAAATCAAGATTTTACCAACAAAAAATAACTATCTAATCAGTAAAAAGAAACAAAAAAGTTGGCTAGGCAGGCCCAATACGAGAATATTCAAAGGAGTGGCGAGAAGTGGCTGATAACAGGTGAACAGTCTGGCCTTAATAATATTATTCTACATGCTATTTGAAAACCTCCACTCTTCTAATTCTCATGATTTCCACTTCTCATTGTAGAATATCCAGTTGTGTTGTGCATGTTGAACTCTTTAGTGGAGGTCCTCCTGTGAAAACTAAATAAACCATACTGCAAGCTCCACCAAAAATCCCAAGCTGTGTTTTAAATTGCAAAATGGAACCAGTTTTCAGAGGGGGCATGAATGGCGGAAGCGGAAATGAATCTAGCAAGACTTATTGTCACTGAAATGTGCGAGAGACAGGCCACAAGAGGGTTATTGATGACGTAGTGAGGCAGTGGGACACGCGCCCGCAAATCCTAGATCGCAAGATTTACATAGGCACAATGGGAGGTAAAGGTTAAACTTTGCAGGGAGCGATATGCGATGGGCGGGAGTGACATGGCAGATGGAGGCGGGACTGCACCTGCAGATTGCATATCACAAAGTTTATGTGTGTGCAATGAAAGGTAGATATTAAAGAGTGCGATGTGTGAAGTACGGGGAAGGTGACATGGCAGATGGAGGTGGGAACTCGCATCGCAATTTAAACAAATTACTACGAGGGCACTTAAAAGGTAAGTTATAAAATGTGCGAAGTGTGAAAATTTATAATTGCCGATCTGCGAAGTTTATATTTAGCGATGTGTGATGGACGGTGGGGGAAAGTGTGATGTGTCAGGGATAAATGGCCCCACTTTAATCGCAATTATGGAATTAGGAAGGTGGATGGTAAGTGAAAACAATGATATGGTAATGAGAAAGGTAAAGTAGAAAGATGAAGTAGAAAGGAAGAAAGGTAAGGTTTAATTATTTTTAAGGGAAACGAGATGGAAGGAAGTGTGGCGGGTGAACGAGTCCCACTTCATCGCATATCGCATTTCGGAAGGTTTGTAGGAGACAAAAATTAAAGGATTTTGGGATTTGGCTGATGTGAAAATAAATTTGAGTGTGTGGTCATGAAACAAAAAGGGAATGACTTAGGGGAAAATAAAAATGAAAAGGGATAAATGGTATTTAAAGTGTTGGAGTTCATAATTAGGACAAGTGAATGGTAGGAAGGGGGTAGATGGAATGAATGAGGGAATTATGGATTTTTCTCACAATCACACTTAGTCAACGACACTTTCCTCTTTCAACTGAGTTAAAAGTCAGATGGATTCATTTGAAGCTCTTTGACAGTTAGGATTTCCCTTCCTTTCTCCTTCTCCACCTTGTGTGCAGTCACATGCCAACATTGGCTCCATCTGGGGACAACGTGAGGTTCTAAGTGCATTGAGAACCTGCAAACCTTGAATGCATATGCTTTATTGTGTTCATGGAGTCATAAATGCATACGGATTAGACAAAGTTTCATACCAATAGTCAAGTGGACACAAAAATGGAAGATGAAATAGAAGATGATATGAAAGATGAAATGGAAAATGAAAATAGTGGATGAAACAAAATGGGAACAGTGGAAGATGATATGAAAAATGAAATGGAAAAATGCAAACAATGGGGGAAGCAAAATGGAGTATAAACAGTGAAATGATATATATAGTAAGAAGGATCAGCCCTCATTAGTGATGAAAATAGAACTTGAGGAACTGCCCATTCACGGGCGCCTCAAGTATGTCTCCTTCTAAGTTCTCGAGCACAAAAGTATTGTTTCCTTTGACCTCTACCACCCTAAATGGACCAAACCAAAGGCACTCGAACTTCCCATTTTTCCTTTTGTTCGCTCGCTTGATATCCCATCACAACACCAAAACCCCTACTTGGATTTCTCTATCTTTAGCTCTTTGGTCAAATAAGGCTTTCATTTTTTCTTGATACTCTACTAGTCCCAGGCTTACCTTTTCCTATGTTTCATTCAACTCCACCAACTGATTCATTATTCGGATAAGTTCATTTGGCTCCTCCTCACTTTATTGTAAGAATCAGGACAGGTAATGCAAGCTGAATAGGGAATACTATGGCTCTGCCATACACCAGTTCATAAGGGGACTTTCCTATGGATCTCTTCGTGGTGATGCGATTTTCCCAGAGTGAAAAATTGAGCTGGGAATCCCAGTTCTTTTGATTTTCATTGATGGTATTCTTCAAGATCCTCACCAGTGTCTTGTTAGATGATTCTTCCAATCTGTTCCCCTATGGGTAGTACGCAGTGGAGTGACCAAGAAGGATGTTGTAATGCTGATAGAAATTGACAAATTTAGCCAACTTGGAAGCTTGGGAATTATCTGTAATGATTTTAACTGGGCATCCAAACCTAGATATTATGTTCCCCTCTAGGAACTTGATCACCACAGAGTCTGTATCATTTCTTACGGGAGAGGTTGTTGTGTAACCCGTGCATAAGGTCCACTCGAACGTGCATGTATTTTCTCATCAACTTGATGACTCAATTTCGACATATAAGCTTTTCCTATTGTAACAGGTTGTTCAAAAACAGCTCTTGTTCTTCCATCAATTAATCTATGTTTTCCAGGATGATCTGGTTCGAATACCCATGGATTAGCTGTTTGCTCACTAGCTTTATAAATTTCAGGAAACACTAGTTTTCTCGAAGCTTCTCGCTCGTATTTTTCGTCAAAAGGTGTTATTCTATAATGTTTGTTCATCGGGTTTCTTGCTAAACTGGGCAAACATTCAAAGATCTGTCCTACATTCATTCGTGAAGGTACCCCTAATGGATTCAATACCATATCAACTAGTATTCCATTTTGCAAATAGGGCATATCTTGTCTCGGCAAAATTATTGAAATAATACCTTTATTACCATGCCTTCCAGCTACTTTATCACCCACTTGTATCTTACGTTTTTGTGATATATATACGTGGACTGTTTCCGCATTATCACCGGAATCATCTACTCTATTGATCCATCTCACGTCGATAACTCGACCCTTTCCACCTATAGGTGCTCTGAGACAACTTTCTCTTGCAGTCGATACATCAATACCAAATATGGACCATCTATTCTATCTATGGATATATTAGGCCTAAACCATATGCTTTAGAAGATGATCGACTCACCCCAGCCCTCCCTTCCATGGTTGCGGGAGAGGCATCGTTAGATGCTCGACCTATCACTATCTATATAGCTCTGGGCATCCCCTCACCATCAAAGCGTAACTATCTATTCACATTATATTCTTTGTTAGCTTCGCTCAGGTGGACCCAGAATGACCATGGGCCAGGCCACTCGCTTCGGCTGGCAGGAGCTCTTGGAGGGCTGGCAGGACAGGAGTCATTTCTTATAGCGAAGAAAGATTATAACTACTCTTATCGCGCATGTTATCGTGACGGGAACACAAACAATATATAAACGAGCTAATTCCTAGCTCATGCCAAGGGCATATACGCATAGGAACAAACAATTGCGAGTATGTTTCATAGGGCACATGAATATGATCGTGCAAAAAAAAATCTTCTTTACCCACCGCTACCAGCTGCTACTCTCATACTCCCGTCAGAACCAACGCTTGATATCCGAGCTAAGTACTTGGGCTTTGATCCTTGGATCACATGTTCCTCTTGGCTGTCCCTGGTGTTCGTATCTGCTTTCCCTCGCATCATGTAGTCAATGGCTATGGATGTGAGTGTAGTGGCTGCGATAAATCCACTGGGAGGATTGGCTTGCATGCGTGTGTGGTAGGAAAGAATGGCAGGTGAAAATCCATGCCATGTCTCCGTCTTTCTGCATTGAATCCGTTGGCGGGAAGCATCTCATCCGATCCCATGTGGTAAGAAATCCGATGCCTGTAAGCATAGCATCCACCTGTCTGTCTGTTGGTAGGAAGGAAAGGCCCTTAATTGACTTATTTGGTGGGGGGGCAGAGAAGAAAGCCAGTAGAGTAGTGAAATTGATCATTCCTTTATTACTTATTTGGAGGGGAATGAGATATGTGTCATACCAGAATGGCTTCTACCCACTTAGTGAAGTAATCTATAGCAGTGAGGATACATTGACGTTGATTGTTAGAGGCCAGGTGAATCTCTCCTATGAAGTCAATTCCCCACTGTTTGAAAGGTTCCTCAACATGTACTGGGATCAATGGGAGTGGTGCATACCTTTTCTTTTCAACGAACGTCTGGCACTTCTCGCAGGCCCAGACATGAGCATGTATATCACCAAACAATTTAGGCCAGAAAAGCATGCCCTTAGGATCTTGTGTGCAGTGGATGTGCACCTGTGTCCTCCTGTGCCTCTCCACCTGTTATAGATAGATTTACCCCCAGATCTTGAAAGTTGGATTCAGACAAGATTTTGGCCAGCCCTGGCCTTTAATGAGCTTGGTGGGCTTTATCTCCAGTTCGTACTCTTGAATCTTGGCTATCCACTTTCCCCTTCTTCCTTCACTGTCGCCCTATACCAAGATATCCTTCACCGCTATTATGGGAACATATGCGGTTATGGAAGATTGTAACACATACACCCTGAATGAATTTATAGATTTGACTAGTGCATAAGCTTGATTCTCCAGGATATCATATTTCAGCTCAACATCCCGCAGGACTTGGATGAATAACGCCATGGGTTTTTCATCCATTTCGAAATTTTTCTATAAAATTACTGTAGATATTGTGTGAGGAGAGGTGAAAGAGAAATTCATAAATGGCTTCCCATAATCTGGACTGGCCAACACTGAAGCTTCTGCAAAGGCCTATTTGATCTTGTTAAAAGAGTCACTACATTAAGGAGTCCATCTAACTTCACTGTTCTTCTTCAGTATCCCGGTGATGTTTCAGAAAATCTCGGCATAGTTGAGAATGAAAATTTTGGGGAAATTTATTCTTCCTAGGAACACTTGTAATCTAATTTTGTTTCTTGGTAGGGGAATGTTGTTTATCACCTCTACCGGCTTCAGGTCAATCTTCACTCCCTCTTTAGTTACTATGTGCCCCAGTAACTTTCCTTCCTCCAAGGAAAACATGGATTTTTGAGGATTCAGAGACAGGCCATACCTGCGGCATTTATCAAAGGTTCGTCAAAGGTGATCTATGTGTTCAGCATCAGTCTTTGAAAATATGCTGATGTTGTCTAGGAAAATCACCACAAACTTATCTTTCTCTCCTATGAAATCAATTTCCATCGCACGCTATAATGTGGCACTGGAATTTATTAGGCCAAAGGGCATTCGAATGTACATGAAGGTTCCCCAAGGTGTGGTGAACTTTGTCTTCTTTTGGTATTCAGGGAGCATTGCCACCTGATTATATCCTTAGAAGCCATCCATCATGGAAATGAGGGAGGATCCCACCACCTTTTGTAGGATGTGGTCCATCTTTGGGAGGGGATAGTTATCCTTGAGTGAGGCTCTATTTAGATTGTGAAAATCCATGCAAATTCTGATTTCACCATTCTTCTTTCTTACAGGCACCAGTTTCGCCACCCATTCAAAGTATCTTAAAGAGACAATGATCTTGGCCTGCAAAAAATTATTTATTTCCTTCTAGATAGCTGGGAGAAGAAGGGGGTTGATCTGTCTCAGATTTTGCTTATGAGGCTTAGCGTCTTGTTTCAGAGGAATTTTGTGTTGTATAATGTCCATGTAAAAATTCTTAAGATCTTGGTATGACCAAGAGAAGAGATATTTATATGATTGAAACAGACTGAGATACTGACCTTGGTATTCTTCAGGAACCCCTTTTGACAGCTTCACCACCTTCAGATATTCTTCTGTTCCAATATTCACATCCCTGACAGGCTCGTTGAGAGTCATTTTGCTAGGGTTTACTGGGATATAATTCTTTTCAAACAATGTCTCCAATGGAATGAGCCCCCTGGGGATGTAATTTCCCATTAATTGCAGAACACAATGTCAAACCAATGTCTCTTCTCACCTGGCTTTTGGCTCTTCACTTTCCTCCTCAGTGACTGAATAAATCACCATATTTGAGAACTCGCCCAATATTTCGATAAAATGTTGAACTTCTATTCATCTTCAAATACTTTCCAGTGCTTTATGTTGTGTGGAATGGAAGGGCAGTATCACACTTCAACCTCATATCTAAGCATAGGATTCTGCGGGGGGAAAGAAATTACTAACAACCATAGCCAATGAGTCTACCATTCTATTCTTATCCCTCGGCATGAACTGAATGTTTAAAGTATAAAATAAGTTCTCAAATAAATCCCATACCTCATTCCTGTAAGATCTGAGTAGTTGGTGTTTAGTTTGGCATTGGCTCCTGACTTGCCTCGCCACAAGCTCTAAATCTCCAAACACCTTGAGGTTCTGTATGTTCATGTTTCGCAGTGTCTGCAACCCCAACAATAGGGCTTCATATTCAGCCACATTATTTTTGGCTTCTAATTCCAACATAAAGGAGAGGGGATCCAAGCATCCTTCTGGTGATATCAATAGTACCCTAGCCCCGTTTCCTTCTCTTGAGTAAGCTCCATAAAAATGCAAGGTCCATAACTTGTTTTCCTCTCTGCTTGTAGGATTATTCTATATTAGAGGATAGATCCTTGTTTCTTGTAGGAAATTTTCATCCTCCTTGAGAATGAGACAAGAGAATTCACCCTCCTTACCATATACCAGAGAATTTTTGGAACCATTGCCTTTGGTGACCGTATTCACGAATTTGGATTAATGGTATAATATTCTTTCCTCCCCACCGAATACTAGAATAGTAGCATAGGTGAGGTCAAGTTTTATAGATCCTCTAATCTTATATCTCCAGGATCTAAACAGTGGCATTACAAACCGAGCTGGGATATCAGCTACCACAATGTCCATTACCACGCTTTTGGCCGGAATCTGGGCTAAGTTTACTACCAGATATTTTATCATGCCCAATAATTTCACTCTCTTGGAATCGAAAGAATACAGGTATTTATAAGGCCTTCTAATATGCAACCCCAAGTGCTCCATGACAGACAATGGCAACATAATATGTGAAGCCCTAGAATCTAGCATGAAATTGTATAATAATATGTCATGTATAACTAAATTCACATAGAATGGGAGAGTTGCTCAGTCCAACTCTTCTAGATGAGGTCCAAAAACCATGGGTCTTTCCTCTTAGAGATTGAGTTTGTTAAGGGGAGGATCTATGCCATGGGGCAACATGAATTGGGACACTTGGGCCTTGTATGAAGGCTTCTTTAGGAGCTCGATTAGGGGAACTTGGATCTTGATCTTCTCTAGTTCTTTCTAGAGGTTAAAGGTCATGGGAGCTTTCTCTGCAATGAATTCTTTGGACTTCTCTTTAGGGTGGTCAGGAAGGTTCAAGGCTACAAATTATGACTTCTCATTTGTGGGAGGATTAGAGCCTTTCTTTGTGGAAGTGGACACAACAGCTTTATGATGGGTGGACTCTTCTAAAGGATTTTTCCCCTTACTGGCAGAACTAGAATGGGTATATTCTCTTGTTATTGACTCTTCATTTCATTCTTGCACTCGGGTTCTCTTCCTAGAGGACCTAAGGTCATACTTCTTGTGGAACTGAGCTTGCATTAAATCCACAAATTGACTGCATTAATTAGCAATATCTCGATCCTATGGGGGGAATTCCTTCTCTTCTAGATCTTCTTGTAGGGTGAGTTCACCTTCTTAAGTGAGGAACTGATATTCTTGGTTGTTTGTGACTTCCTCGGTCTGTCCTTACATTTCCCTTCCAGGTATAGAGAAGTTTGGATGTCATCTTGTTGCTCCTTCCTTTCCCGCTGCAACAACTGTAGAAGGGGCTTCCGATGTTGGGGATTAAACCCATGGCTGGGAATCATTTGGTTAGGATGAGAAGGGGAATTCTTGGCCTCCAATTCAAGCTTCACCAGCTTATTTGAGAGGTTCTTGATTAGCTTATTTATTTCTTCAATTTTGTACTCCTGTGATTCCCTCTCCTGATCAAAAGTAGAATCCTCCTCCTTGCTCTTTCTTCTAGCTTCATGCTCTATCTTCCCTTTGAATTTACCAGTAGAAGAAAATTTTTCTTCTACCTCCAATGCATCAGTCTGGATCTGATCCAGAGATGCTGATTTTCTTTCTCTCAGGGTGAACCCAAACTCCAGTTTGAAAGCTCTTGCGAAAACTACCTTACCAGCTTCTTAACGAGGCTTTATTTCAGCAGGGAGATTATTATAGAGCTTATTTAACCTATTTATGAATTATGTTATATCCTCATTTTGTCTCTTTTCAAGAGCATTTAACTCTGTTAGAACATATCCATGGTCCCTCTTTTCTCCCCATTCTAGTGTGAAGAAATTCTCCATTTCTTCCCAAGTGGTGATTTTGTTATTAGCAATATTTTTGAACTGCTTGTGATCATCTCCATCCAAGGATTGGACGAAAAGCCTCAACACCACATCTAGGTGCTCCACATTCACATTCTCATCAAAGGCACATAATTTTTCAATATGTTTCTGCATAGAAGTACTATTTTCCTCGGTGAACTGAGATAAGAGATTTAGATAATCTTGAGGCATGCCATTCAATACTTCAATTAAAGCCAATTGAGCATATTTTTTGAGGAGGAAACTAGGTACAACCATGTGGAGGGGTGGTGGTAAGTTTTGAGGATGATTTGGGTGTGGTACAATGGGTATATGTTGAGTAGAGGTTGAGATATTTATCTGTGAAGAGCTTTGGAGTGTTGTAACTTCTTTGACTTCTTCAACCTCTGGAGTAGGGTGCAAGGGAGGCAAAGAAATATCAACGGATTCAGCTTCATGTTTTATGTCTGAACTGGCTAAAGAAAAGGTTTCTAGAGGATACTTAAGTACACAGGCTATGAAGCCAGGACCATAGATATCATATTTATGAGAAGAGGAAGGTGAATATTCTAGAGAAAATGAGGGTAGGTCAGCCTGGATGGGCTGCTTCTCCCTCCAGATTCTCTTAAATATAATATTTTCAGGTTTAGATATAGAAGGGGTTCTCTGCTGGGAAGTATCTGATCGGGTATGAGGCCTGGTGCAAACCAGGATTAAACTTGATTTGAACTTTGATAATAGTGGAGTCACCAAGGTGAGGGCTATGCAACTCTCAACCCTTCGTGCTCACCTGATTGAAGGATGAAGATAATGTCATATCCCAGGGAAAATATTTTTTAACTCATCCCCAGAAACGATGCCAAAAATATGTTGTAGCTCCTAGAGACAGCCTTGAGTTTCAAAATACCAGTGCCTAAGACATATTAAAATCAGAGGTTGGATGTGGACAATTGTATGAATGCTTCTGATAGAATATGGGTCAAGAGAATAATGTTTTTCGTGATTCAAGAATGGAGAAGACCATTTGAGCCTGATTCATGTGAATTCCATATACTTGTGAGATGGCTCAAGAGGCTATCAGGATTGATGGCTTTTAAATGGGCCAAGTATAAAACAATGAGTAGAAAATTTAAAAATATGTAGAGGCGTTGAGAAAGAATGGAGAAGGAACCCACAAGAGACGGGCTTAAGAGGATTAATAATATGTCCCCTATGAACTCAAAGGAAATGGATATGAATGAGATATGGATAACATCAGAGGTTCGTGGAGTGTGAGTTAAGGGAGTGCAGCAAGCTTAATACATGAGTGTTAACACCTGAGCATTATACTGACATGAATTCATGAATAAAATTGGAGACTACCGGCAGCTACATTACATGAACCATCAAAGCAATATAGCATGAAATATGATTACACATAAAAAGGAGATTACTGATAACAGAAGGAAACATATACATACTACTCATTTCTCCATCTAGAATCCAAATAATAGCTCTGTATCATATTAATTTTAAACAACTCTCCCAAATATGTATCTCAGAGGACAGGGACAACAATCATACAAAAATATAGCGAAATTCTTCCAAATTCTAGAACCCTTCTTTCATCTTAGAACTCACTACATATAGAGTTCTCCTTTAGGGTTTAAGATCAAATTTTCTTTCATGATAAACCCACATAGGTGAAACCAAAATATCCTAACAAAATATTAGAGTGTGCACCAAGCAATCACTCCTACAACAGAAAAATCAAAACAGAATTGGGTAAAATTGGGATTTTACTAGCAAAACATCACTATCTAATCAGTAAAAAGAAACAAAATAGTTGGTCAGGGAGTCCCAATTCTAGAATCTTCAAGCGAGAAGTGGCTGAGAACAGGTGAACGGTCTAGACTTCATCAAATGATTCCACCTGCTATTTGAATACCTCCACTCTTCTAATTCTCATGATTTCCACTTCCCGTTGTGGAAGATCCAGTTGTGTTGTGCATGCTAAAATATTTAGCGAAGGTTATCCTGTGAAAACTAAATAAACCATACTGCAAGCTCCACCCAAAATCCCAAGTTGTGTTTTAAATTGCGAACCAGAATCGGATTTCGGAGGGGGCATGAATGGTGGTAGCGAAAATGGATCTAGCAGGACATATTATCATTGAAATGGGTGATAGATAGGCCACAAGAGGGCTATTGATGACGTGGCGAGGTGGTGGGACCTGCGCCCGCAAATCGTAGATTGCAAGATTTACATGGGCATAACAGGAGGTAAAGGTTAAATCTTATGGGGAGCGATATGCAATGGGTGGGAGTGACGTGGCAGATGGAGGTGGGACTGCACCCGCAGATCACATATCGCAAAGTTTATGTTTGGGTAGTGAAAGGTAAATGATAAAGAGTGTGATGTGCGAAGTGCAGGGAAGGTGACACGGAAAATGCAGGTGGGGCCCCTCATTGAAATTTAAACAAAATAATTTTCAGGTGATGAAAATATAAGTTATAAACTGTGCGAAGTGCGAAAATTTATAATCACCGATCTACGAAGTTTATATTTAGCGATGTGCGATGTATGGTGGGGGAAAGGGTGACGTGTCAGGGAGAATTGGCCCCATTTTAATCGCAATCGAGGAATCGGGAAGGCGGATGGTAAGTGAAAACAATGATATGGAGATGAAAAAGGTAAAGTAGAAATATGAAGAGGAAAGGTAAGGTTTAATGATTTTTAAGGGAAATGAGATGGAAGGAAGTGTGGTGGGTGAAAGGGCCTCACTTCATCGCATATCACATTTTGGAAGGTTTGTAGGAGACATTAAAGGATTTTTGGATTTGGCCAATGCAAAAAGAAATTTGAGTGTGCAGTCATGAAATAAAAAGGGAATGACTTAGGGAAAATAAAAATGAAAATGGATAAATGGTATTTAGAGCGTTGGAGTACAAAATTAAGACAAATTAAGGGTAGGAAGGGGGTAGATGGAATGAATGAGGGAATTATGGATTTTTCTCAGCATCACACTTAATCAGCAACACTTTCCTCTTTCAACTAAGTTAAAAGGCATATAGATTCATTTTAAGCTCTTTGACAGTTAGGATTTCCCTTCCTCTCTCCTTCTCCACCTTGTGTGTGGTCATAAGCCAACAATACCAATATGGAATAAGATGAGGATGATGTTCCCACATGGGTTGTCACTCCAACTTGCTCACATAACTCCCTATGTTAAGTTCCCTTCACAACATGCCATCTTGGAGGTCAATATTTGCATTGATAAACCAAAGGAGGATATGATTTATAATGCCTCTACTCTCCACGATCTATAAATGGTAGAGCTTATAAAGAAAAATCTTAAATCAAGCCAAGGGACATTTCTTAGGTATCCAAATGAAGTGCCACCCTTAGACCTAGTCAAATATTGCATTTATAGTACCAAACATGCCACTTAAGTTTCCAATCAAAACCCCCTATTGATGAGTGTTATGTGCCTCCATTATGTGTTGATATCCATCATCAAATATTTGTACTAGCTCATGACACTACTCACTCTTTATGTCCCTAGGTATTTCTTCATAATGATATGATTATGGCTTTCACTAGAATCATCAACCTTTAGAAATGTGAAAATTAAAATATATGTGGTGTGGTGCTGCCATGGTGTTCTATATGATGTCAAAAATAGCCATGAGTTCATACACATGTATACTACTCCTTGGTATCTGCCCGATGGTCAGAACTACATCACATAACCTATCAAATTTTGTATTACCTTGTAGGTGTTTTTTAGTTTTGGTTTGGAGTGGGATGTGAGTGCTTTATATATTTCAGGTGGTTTGTTTCAATTTAATGCTTATCATATTTGGTGTTTGAATTTCATTTTTCAGTCACAGTATTATCTTGTCATAGGTACACCCATGGTGAGACTAAGAGGTAACATACATTAGTCCTGTAGCTATGTTAATATTTGTCACTATAATTGAGCATTTATTCAAGAATGCATTCCACTAAAACATGGATTTCGAATCGCATCACTTGAAATCGTAAGGAAGAGCCAAAGTAGACATATATAGTACATCACACCCAAAAACCCAAAAAATTATAAATTGAAAAAATAAAAAAATGCATCGTTCTGTTTATATCTAATCCATGTTTTATTCCTTTCACTATGTGATTTAACAATGAGTCTTGTATTTCTAGATGGTTTTTATAATATCTGTGACAACCACTAGATCTTAGGTGCATTTTCTTAACATTGGAATATAAGGGAACATTTTTCCCTAATACAAACACCACATTATTAATCATCTATATCATTTTCATTGTGTGTTAGGTATGATATTTCCAGGTTGCAACTATAGCATTTATTTATTTCATGTCATAAGTTGTGTAGTAGATCCTACCTGATCTGAAAATCGTCTGGATAACTTGTATGTATTTCAAGAACCTACCACTCAGTTTAAATTAAAATGATCTAGCTTTTACTTGACAATTTTGCAGAATTATTTACTTGAAAGTGGTGTATGAATTTTACTGTTTATGTGTCTTAAATTCATTTGTTATTTCTGTAATTTAACATGTATTACAGCAACATAATGCAGAAAATAATCATTCAAACACAACAACAATTTTGATCTAGGAGTTCACCTGAAATCTCGTGGGCTACGTCTCCTTTAAGCTTTGTCATCATGACTCAGCTCTTTTGGATTATGGTAAGTTTTTTTACAAAGTAAATAATTAATTCCAATGAATAAAAAAATGATCCAAAGGACTAAAAATACCATAAATATCCCCCAAATGGTTGTCCAAGTTCTGTAAACAGCTTTAGGCTCTTGTTGACATGATTCCTTCTATCGGTACACTAAGCTACTCTGAGCTTCCAAATGGCACAAACTCTCTCAGAATTATGTTTCTATCACTAAAACCACTACTTCTATATCTAATACATATTAGACACCAAATACCAACTGATAAATTGCTCAAATCGAGCACTGCATTCCCCAAATAGGCTATCCTCCACGGTTTGCCCAAGGCTATCTAGAACTTCACATCAGCTTTTAGAGCTCTATAAGTTCTAAAAATGTTCTGAAACCACTTCCATTGGTTCCAAAATCACTGAAATAGTCAGTATAGAGTTTTTTTTAATCAAAAATAGCCTCCGGCTGCTCCGGTTTTGCCTCAATCACCTATCAACACCCCTTGGCTCTAGGGTTAAGGAAAACTTCTCTGCTGAGTATTAGACCTCTAAAAGTATTTAAAACTTGTTGAAACCTCTGTAAATAGATTTAGAGTTATGTTTTTAGTTAATTATGACCACAGGTTCACTGAAAATCATCTCAAACAACTCTTTCTAAGCCCTGCACTGCTGTTGGCAAGAGCTGACACTAATGACCCCTGGAACTTTTCTGAAGCTTTTCAGCCTTCAAACGTTATCTACAGGCTCTAAACCATTTCATCAGATAAATAAAATATGAATTATATAATTTAGCCTATTGAAACTTAGGAAAAGGACTCTAACTCCCCTGGTTAGGCCTCAAACTGAATTTGTCTCATGGTGGCCCTGATGGCTGCTTCATATTCCCTAAAGCAAAAACTACTGAAGATCACCTCCATTTGACCTGAAAACTTTCCCAAAGTGTTCAGGAGGTCTAAGAGACCCAAAATTGACTAAAATTTCATCTAATTTGGTTCAATAATGAGGAATTTATGACCAAAACAACTTTGCCCCAATTTCCTCCACTAAATGTGGGGCAACTGCCAGTTAACTCCACTAAAAGTGGAATTCCGCCAAAATTTGGGAGCGCCTCCAGAATCTCCACCATATTAAACTCCACTTAAATAAAGCTTAATTAAATATTGACCCTGAGATTAGGCTCCTTAAGCACTCTTAAAATTAATCTCCCACACTGGTCATATGATGAGGTTCCATGGGAGGAGGGTAGGGATAATTTTAAGGATGGAAAATTATCTTGAAGTTTAAAAAATTGGCGAATCTCACTAGTCCATAATATCCAAACTATAAAATTTTATTGATGTATTTGTAAAATTATTCAAATTTATAATGATATTATATATATCGTCTATAAAATGTGGGCGATTTTTAATGTAAAATGATTTTATATTGTAAAATTTGGGCGAATCATTTTTATAAAAAAATGGAAATTGGCGAATCCTTTTTTTGGAAAAACCATGGAAAATTAGCCAACCTAAGAATATTAGTCCCTAAAATTTTCCATGGAGGAGGGTTGGCCCCTCTATGCTCCGCCTAACCCACTCGGCATTCAAAGTGCAATAACTTCTTCATACAGTGTCCATTTTTCGAACTGTTTGCAGTGCCAGAATCAGGAAGAAGATACAAATGAAACCATATTAGTTTCAACCCAATCCTATAAATTTGAATTTTGAGCTAATCCTTAGGTCCTTGATCCAATTCTGATCACACCTCCCAAATGAGAAGCTTTTGGACCCCAAAATCTCTCTTAGACTACTGAACTGATCTGTATAGCAAATGAGAGTACTGCAACCTCTTCTCTTCAGCCTCCAAAAACTTGCCTTGCATGGGTAGTGACTTTTAACCACAACTAGAAAGCAATTCACACTTCCCTTCCTCGATGCGCTTGTCCTCCTTTCAAGAGTTTCCTTCTTGCACTCACTCAAAAAATTTCTGGTGAGAAATTTGTATAATGTAGCTGAACATCGCTGCCTTGAAAAATGACCCAAGGTGGCTCAAACATAAGTTGTGCAAAATGCGACATCAACAACAAGTCGTCATAAAATGTGCTATACAATTGACACAAAATCAATGTAAAAAGTGTGCAACAAAATCGACACAAATCAATAAACAACATGATACATATTGACAAACACATTTGCATGTATCAATGTACAATGAACCTATTTATAGTTCGCTATTTACAAATACAAATTCCATGCACATGTACACCTTCAACTCTTCCTTTCAAGTATGAACAAGTACATAATCCCAAAAACATGTGGGTGACTATAAGAGCTGAACTAAAAGATATTGCTGCAATATAAGTGAGTATCATACTCATCTTTTACACCTTCGTGGCGAAATTTTTCAACAAAAAAAAAATTCCTTCAATTGAACCACATTTATATGCAATCTTGCATCAAACTTTTCAACAGAAATACATGCATACAACCGAAATGTGCATATGTACAAAGAAGTATTTCTTATTGTGTTAAGAATTCCATCCACTTCTTTCCAAGCCACCTCCATGGCGAATTTTGCTACTGTAACACTTCTTCATGTGAATCTTCCATTTTCACATCAATAATGGAATCCTTAGTTCCACTTGCGCCAATTTTTTTGTCCTCTTGCTACATGTGCTTTAGATGACTAGTTAGATGCAAAGTCCAACAATGAGAGACATCATGTCCCTTCTTTTGGCAATATGTGCAAAACTTATGCACCTTATTTTGAAAGTTGTCTTTGCCTCATCTACTTCCTTTATGCTTTCTCCCTCATCCAACATCTCTTGTATTGCTTTGAATGTTCATCCCTTTTTCCTTCTTAAGGAGATGAACTAGTAGAGGCTACAACTTTCATTTGCAAACTAACATCATAGTTCTTGTCTTGAAAACTGTTTGAACTTGCATGCTCGCCATAAGATGCATGTATACCTTCTTCTTGCTACAACAAAGGCTTAAAAAAATGGCAATCATATTTGAAACAAATCTGACATATTTTCATCTTAGAACTTGGAATAAAAGTTCTCTTTGAAATAACCTCACATGCATTCATGGATTTGGAGTCATCGCCATTAAATTTCACATAACCAAGACCAAGATTCTTGGGTCGTTCCTCAATCGAAATGGGATCAACCATGCCTTGTGCATGCTTGCCTAATCCCTTACCTTCATATCATTAACTTGGATCCTATACCTCTTGTGTGCTTTTCGAAAGAACCAACACATCTTTCTAATGAGGAAACTTAAGACAAGTTAGAATGGATTACCTTTTCCTCATGAATTTTCTTGGTCAAAGCCTCTTGGGCTTGATGGAGCTGTCTCTCCATATCATGCAATATTTGAAGAATTTCTTCCTTCTCTTCCTTCATGGAAAAAAACTATTCACAAAGTTCAGTGCTTTCTCTTTTGTCCTCAAACAAAATCTGCACCATGTCCTTCAATATAATAAAGTCATGCTTCATATCATCATCGAAGAAATTTGTGAAGGAGGAAAATTCACTTGTAGAAGTTTTCATTATGTTGTCAATGAAAAAATTAAATTCAAAAAAGTTCTCAAAGCTTTCAAAACAAATGACAAGCTTTTTAATCAAATGGTTGTAAAGACAAACTCTTATTCAAGCAGCCAAACAATAAAAAAACTCCAAGAGCTTCTTAAAAAACAATCGTCAAGAGGGTTTGTTCCAAAAGTGACCTTGAGGTCCCTTGGGGTAAGGAATATGCCTTAATGCCTTTTCTTCCTTTTTTTTCCTCTTCAATACCTAGATAATCAGTAGCTATCCCCAAAACTCAAGAAAAGTCAAACAATAATCAGTTTGAAAACAATAAAACAGTCAATATTTTACACTATTTAAAGACCTTTCAAGCCATACAATCAAGAAACCAAGTGCTCTATCAAGCAAGAATATATGATCTAATACCAAACTGATTTAAAAATGGTCTGGATAACGTGTATGTATTTCAAGAACCTACCACTCAGTTTAAATTAAAATGATCTAGCTTTTACTTGACAATTTTGTGGAATTATTTACTTGAAAGTGGTGTATTATTTTTTACTGTTTATGTGTCTTAACTTAATTTGTTCTTGCTATAATTTAACATGTATTACAGCAACATAATGAAGCAAATAATCATTCAAACACAACATAAATTTTAATCTAGGAGTTCACCTGAAATCTCGTGGGCTACGTCTCCTTTGAGCTTTGTCATCATGACTCAGCTCTTCGGGATTATGGTAAGATTTTTTTACAAAGTAAATACTTAATTCCAATGAATACAAAAATGATCCAAAGGACTGAAAATACCATAAATATCCCCCAAATGGATGTCCAAGTTCTACGAATAGCTTTAGGCTCTTGTTGACACGATTCCTTCTGTCAGTGCACTAAGCTACTCTGAGCTTCCAAATGGCACAAACTCCCTAATAATTATGTTTCTGTCACTAAAACCACTACTTATGTATCCAATACACTTCAGACACCAAATATCAGCTGATAAATTGCTCAAATCGAGCACTGCATTCCCCAAATAGGCTATCCTCCATGGTTTGCCCAGGGCTGCCCAGAACTTCACATCAACTTTTAGAGCTCTAGAAGTTCTCAAAATGTTCTGAAAACACTTCCATTGGTTCCCAAATGATTGAAATAGTCAATATAGAGTTTTTTTTCATCAAAAATAGCCTCTGGCTACTTCGGTTTCCCCTCAATCACCTATCGGCACCCCTTGGCACTAGGGTCAAGGAAAAATTCTCTGCTGAGTTTTCGACCTCTAAAAGTATTTAACACTTGATGAAACCTCTGTAAATAGATTTATAATGATTTTTTCAGTCAATTATGACCACTGGTTCAATGGTATCAAACAACTCTTTATAAGCCTTGCACTGCTGCTGGCAAAAGCTGGCACTATTGACCCCTGGAACTTTACTGAAGATTTTCGGCCTTCAAAATTTCACTACAGGCTCTAAAAACCATTTCATCAGACTCAAAACATATGAATTATCCAATTTAGCCTATTGGAACTCTGGAAGAGGACTCTAACTCCCCTTGTTGTGCCTCAAAATGAATTTGTCTCATGGTGGCCCTAATGGCTCCTTCATCTTCCCTAAAGACAAATATGCTAAATATCACCTCAGTTCAATCGGAAACCTATCCAAAAGTGTTCAGGAAGTCAAAGAGACCCAAAATTGGCTAAAATTTCGTCCAATTTGGTTCAATAATGAGGAAGTTATGACCAAAACAACTTTGCCCCAATTTCCTCCACTAAATGTGGGGCAACTGCCAGTTAACTCCTCTAAAAGTGGAAGTCCTCCTAAATTTGGGAGCATATCCAGAATCTTTGCCATATTAAACTCCACTTAACTGAAGCTTAATTAAATTTTAAACCTAAGATTAGGCTCCTTAAGCGGTCTTAACATTAAGCTCCCACAATGGTCATATGATGAGGTTCCATGGGAGGAGGCTTGGCCCCTCTGTGCTCCACCTAACCCACTTGGCATTCAAAGTGAAATAAATTATTCATACGGTGTCTATTTTTGAACCATTTTTGGTGCCACAATCAGGGATATGAGACCTATGCAACCATCTTGGTTTCAACCCAATCACGTAACTTTGAATTTTGAGCTAATCCTTAGGTCCTTGATCCAGTTCTGATCACTACCTCTTCATGGATTCCCTAGAATAAATTTTTCTTGTCATTTTGGTATCAATTTTAAATATTTTTATAAGTCTTGAGTTCCTTATATAAACCTTCCATGACTTGATTGAGCCTCATTTCTCTTTCTTGTACTAGTTATCCATACTCCACGGAGGATATTGATGATCTTTATGCTACTTTTTAATTACTAATGCTTTGTTTATATTATTTTCTTATGCATATTGCCCATTTTTTCTTTCCCTCACTTTTCTTACCACCATTACAATCACATTTTACCCCTTTCCATTTTCATCATCGCTTGCCTTTTCTTGGTGACCTTACCTTTCAATGAGAGACAACTACGGTGTGTGGATTTACTTTGCTAGTAATTTTGCTTCATCATGCTTAGGGTAGTGTTACAGGTCAAAATACCTCCTCATCAGCTCAGAGGGGAAGAAAAATATGGAAGGAGCACAAAGACCTAAATTAAACCTATTTCTGCCAGGGTAACGCTGGTCTATAACAACACAAGAGCGTTATAACGCAACTAATCAGTGAATGGGCCGTGTTAGTGGCTAGGGAAATGCTCTATTTACACTGGAGGGAAGCGTTACCCGTGTTTTAAGTTTGAATCGGGAAAAGCCCACAGAGAATGATTTGAATCTCCGACTTTCCCTCACAAGAGAGTTAGTTCACAAAAGAAAGTGCAGAGCATCAGTTCATTATTGGTCATTGCCATAACAAGACTGAACTCCAAAGGAGGCAAAAGCATAGAGATCAAAGAAACATCTAAGTTTTTTCCATTCCAAACTAGTGGAAAGAGAAGGGCAACAATGGCCTTCTCCCTCTCCTATAAGAAGGAGATGAAGGCTCTTAATTGGGGGTCGAAGGATTGCTAAAGGTTTTGGCATATTTGTGGAATAGAGAATAGTGTTGTGTTGTGAAGGCCAAGAGTCAAAGAGGTTCATAGAGGGCTTGTTGACTTAGACTTCTTCACTTGAGAGATAAGAGAGATTGGGAGACTGAGGAGGGCTTGGTACAACCGATGGTTGTAATCCTCCTTCTTTCAAATCAATAGAACTGTGTTCGTTTTGTCCATTCAATGCTTAATATCGTCATTCTTGTTTGAACGTTTATATTGCATGATATGAATGGCCCAGATGCGTAGAATTTAGTAGTTCATTATATATTAACTTGATTTGATAAGATTTATGCTATGTTAGAAATTACATGGGTGCTTTGACTGATTGCAGGATTAATATTTGGAGCCGGCAAGGAAGGACTCTTATTTCGCTGCTTAGCGCTCTCCAAGGGACCCCAAGATCGTCAAAGAAGTAATTCTCTATCGTATTCCATTCAGTTATGCAAAGTTAATATGAGCATGCTCATGCCATCTTTGTGAACAGCACAACTAATCTTACTGTCTGCGTCGGGCACCGGAAAGCCCTGAGAGGGATATTCGAAAACCAACCACCCAAGCAGTTTACCCTATAGCAGAATTGGCAACTCTGCTGGGGATTTTCCCCATAGTTTCCGTACTATTCTTTCCCTCCTCTCTTCTGTCCTCTGTTCACAGACCCTTCCGACCATTTTTGATGCCCAGTAAACATATCAAACGCTCGCAGAGTTCAATCCTATGTCTGTTTGGCCAACTGAAGAACTTTTCCCTGGCTAACGCTACCTTTGTAGGTTGTCCAGTGCGTTATAATGCTGTCTCTGTTAAAAAACAGTGCGTTAGTCGCTGTCTTTACTCACAGACAGAGCATTACTCAACCAAAACCTTTATGTCCACTGCTGTGATGGTGTTTTAGTTGCAGAGTTTTTGCCATCAGTACCTTTAGCTGACTGAATCCCTGTTCTTGTCTGCTAAAATGGCATTTCTATTTGTTTCTCTTGTTTGAAAAAGTCAGTGTCCAAAGCATTTACTTTTTAAGAGGAAATATTTTTTAAATTTTTCTGCATATAGTTGAGTTTATTATGAATTTTCCAGTTCATAGACTGTTTAAAAGAGGTAGATAGAAGTCTGAATCTTTAAAAATTGAACTGAGTTATTTGAATGTTAGTGCATGGATGTTGAAAATAAACCTCTCTCTGTAGAAACACTCTTCATCGAATTTAATATCTAGAGCATGTATTGCATGGTTTCTTGAGTCAGAGTCTCATCACATTTCATACGTCCACTCCCCCTCCGCAAGACTATTAATCAAGTACACTAAGAATAAAACGATAATAAAATCAATCAACTCTTTTTTGAACTCACACAAACAGTAGTTCAGGCTAGGATCTTGGGTTAGGAACAGTGAGAAAACTACCCAAGGTATCAAAACTTGAAACTAGATTCATTAACGAGCAAAATCCTACTGCACTCATATTATCGGGACCATTCCTTTACCGGAGCTCAGCGCGAGACAACACTTGGGTGCACAAGAAGGTAGCTTGCCTTTGACTGCATCCTGTGGGTGTGTTATATATTGGGGTTCCCTTCGGGGATGTTGAAACTAGATCGGGGATCTAGGTATTCAGCCCATATAGCACACTGTCCTTGACCGTGGACCCCCCTGATAATGTCTGTGATTTGAGGTATCTTTAGTGGCCATACTTTCTAGGGACTTACACAAGGTGACTGGGACATGCTGTCCTGGTACCTGAAACAGACAGACCCACTCTGTCTTTGGTCTTTAGGAGGGTACTCATCTTCACGAGAGTGCTTACACCTATCGTCTGAGGTTCGGGCGAAGCTCTAGAGTGACTGTAATTGTACTTTCGACCAACCCTCTTTGTATACTATTGTGATATTGGATTTCATCACCAAAAAATGGTAGTACTTAGACAGGGCACCCTATTCTGGCTGCTTGCTGATTGATTTTAGAGAGTCCTTTCTCTTTTTTAGGTGTGTGGTTACTGTCACTGAAACTTTATAAAACATCACAATTTATAAAAATTTGTTAAAATTAAGCAGGTCACCGTGGCGTCCCCTGACCCACGCCGTCTGTCTAGACGACAGCAAGGTCTACCTCCTCTAACTATTGAGGAAGAACTGCACCTTGGTGACCCTGTGCCTTCCATGGAAGAGCAGTCTCCACTGTCTAATCTTGATTTTCACATAGCCTCATACTAGCCAGAATTTCCGGAGGACCCTTTCACTAAAGGATTTGTACCTCATTACAACCCTCCGCTCACTGATCCGTTGGGGCCTGTGATAATCCAGATTCCATCACGCCAAGATATGTCTTCGGCCGCACCAACATCCATTTCACCATCAGCATCCACTGGGTCGATGCCAATGGCAACCATCCCCGGTTCGCCACCATCCTCCCCGCTGGTGGTCAGTTCTATGCCATCACTAGGTAACTCCAGTAGTCAACATATACCTATTCCCAACCCTATAGTCATCACAACTGTTAGTAGCCTACCGAATCCTTTGGCATCTACTTCTACCATGATCACGTTGGGACCCACGATAGCTCCTCCCACGAGTATGACTACTTCGGTACCTTTTAGCAACCCTTTCGGTTGGAACCCTCTGCTGAGTTCAAACCCCTTGGCCTCTATGCCAGGAGGCAGTGTCACCAGCACTCAGGTAGCAGGGAATATTTCACTTCCTATGCAATCCTTAGGAAAAATAGGACAACCTATTGTTAACACTTTCCCCTTAAGTGGTTCGAATATAGGTGTAGGGTCCATACCGTTGCCAAACTATGCAACTAGTAGCATGCCTCCGGGAAACTCTATTGCGTCCATTTGGACTAACCAACCCCAACCACCATCTGGAATGGGAGGGCACTTTTATAATGGGGGCAACCAATAGTTCACCCCGCAATACAACATGCCCTATGGAAAGCAACCATATGTCCCTACTCCTCTGCCTATAGGAAGTTTTTACCAAAGTCCTACTTATCCTCCTGGTAACACACTGATGGGTGGACCCTACGGTCTAAATAGTCAGCCCATACTGCCTTGGTTAGATTCGGGGGAAAATCCACAATTGCCATTTTTGGCAGCTTTGGACATCCCCGATATCCATAATTGACTAATGATCCCATCAATCACAACTCGCTTTGGCCTCCTGTGCCGTATAAGATTCCTTCCGACATCCCGAAATTCGACGGGAAACCAGGGGACGACCCAGCCGCACACATCACTACTTTTCACCTATGGTTTATATCCAATTCCATGGTAGATGATAGTGTCCGACTTCGACTGTTTCCCCGCACACTTACAGGCAATGCTGCCAAGTGGTACATTGAATTACCACGCGCCACCATCAATACGTTTGGTGTTTTAGCAACGGAGTTTCTAAAGAACTTCCAACTACCAGTTAGATTTGAGACCGGAACGAAACTATTAACCTCGCTCCACCAAGACACCGCCACCCACATCTCCGATCACATTCATGAATGGAGACGTAGGAGGAGGCTAGTCAAAGCGCCAATTCCAGATCATCTCTTAGCCAATTGGTTTTGCAAGTCTCTTTTACCCCACATAGCTAAAGACATTGGCCTATCTTGTGCAGTCACAGAAAATCAATGCATCCGCCGTGCCCAGCATCTAGATTTAATCTATTCGCAATCGAGCACGCTGTATGATTTACTCCCCCATGCCCCTAGCAACCGAAACCCTCCAGCTACTCAGAAAACTGGAGCTCATGCCGATGGTCTTATTGGCACGATCTCTGGTGTAGCCACAAAACAGTCTTGGGGGCAAGCCTCCTAGCCATATTCGGCTGCCACTGCCCCTCACCAAATGATTACTCTTCCCACCGCTGAGGTAAATACGGTGCAAACCTCATAGAAAACTTGCAGGAAAAATAAGAAGAACAAGAAAAAGTCATCTTCTTCAAAAGAGCAGTCGGATAATCAGAATAACGCTAATCAGAAAAATCCTGCCAAAAATGACAAAGGGAAGGATAAACCCATGAAATTTCCTTGCAAAATCTTTGCGGAGGACCACTTGACATACAAATGTCCTCGGCTACAGGAATGCACCGATTTTATTACTAACAAGGATTCTGGGCGAACACCTGTCGTTCTTCACAATCCTTTCCCCAATCAACAGCAGCAACATCAACACATGGTTGATAATCCGCCACAACCCCATCAACGGGGCAATGGTGGTTCATATCCTTCTGGCGAAGGACCATATGCCATTTATGGCATTGAGAGTGTGGACCTTCAAACTCAAGCTAAGATTTATGGAAACCCTACCATAGATGCTCAAGAACCTCGTACTAGTTCCAATCCGCCGCCTAATGATTTGTATATCGAACGGCCTACTGCTAACCCCGTGATTCATCCCCCCAAAGGGACACTTCGACGCACGACTCATAATACCTCTACACGTGCAGCCCAAAACTACAACATTGTAGAAGATTTGGCACAGGCACCATCAGCTATGTCTGCTCTCGAAGTATTACAAACCTGTCTAGCACAAAGGAAAGCCTTGCTTTTGGCCATTGGTGGAATAGACCCCCAGGATTCCATGCTAGCAATCTTCGATATGGAAAAGGCTAAACCTCACCTCTCACATCAACTTGCATTCTAGGTGCAGGTTGTGTCGAAAGGGAGACCAATCCATCGCACTATCATAGACGAAGGTGCTTCGACCTGCGTTATGTCACAAGCTTGCTGGCTCAATTTAGGTTCTCCCACCCTCACCCTACCATCGAATTCCCTCAAAGCTTTCGATGGCCAAATTTTCCTCCCAAAAGGATACCTTGCTAGCTTTCCCATCACTCTAACTGGGAAAACAGTAAACGTGGACGTTGAAGTTGTAGAGCGTCATCTCGACTATAATCTATTGCTTGGTCGCAGTTGGTCATATGCCATGACCGCCATTGTGTCTTCGGTTTTCCGACTCATCCTGTTTCCATTAGATGGGAAAATAGTCACAGTGGACCAGCCATCCTTCTGCACCCCTGATTATTCCATGTTTCCAAGTAGCACCGTACCCCTAATAGGAGGCTTTCCTGACTCTTACGTCAGTATCGGTACTAGTCTTCTGAAGGCATCATCCCTACTGGGTTGTTTTCCTCTCCTGCTGCCATCGATCCCAAACACGGTTGCAATGATATCCAGCACTTTTGGTGGCTCTATCGACCCATGGATCATTCCGGCACCTTCATACATTGATTCCTATGGAGATTAGATGCCGCTCTCACCAGCCGAGTTGGCTTACCAAGCCATCCAAACCGCATCTGAACCCTCCACTGCTATGGTTTCGACCGAAGGTAAGAAACTCCCTCCCATCACTATTCTCTCTAAGGATCTCCTCAATGAAGTCTGGCCTATAGACGAAGCTATTAGAGAGATCATGTCTTTAGAGGAACGACCTTGGGGAGAGTTCCACCATCGCGCTTCGATGATTGACTCGGATGGGATAAAAACTGAAATCCCATCTTTTGACCCACCTGAGATGGTTCCCTCCGCTTACACGACTGTCCAAACTATCGAGTCAGAAGGGAACATGGGTAATCTTTCTAAGACAATTCTCATTGATATCTCAGTCAAAACGGGTATCATGGAAAATATTTAGATTGGAGCCGATTGCAATCCTGAGGAAATTGCACGCTTCACATCCCTTTTTAAAGAATTCCTCGATGTGTTTGCTTGGTCTTATGACGAAATTCCCGGCATAGACCCTTCTATTGTTGAGCACGAAATCAAGATTTATGATAATGCCAAACTTGTTTGGCAACGTCTCAGACCTGTCCACCTGTGCAAAGCAGCCGCCATCAAGATTGAAGTAGAAAAAAATTTGAACGCTGGTTTCATCTATCCCATTCCTTTAATGGAATGGGTTTCCAATCCAGTTCCCGTTGATAAAAAACAAGGCACCATTAGAGTTTGCGTTGACTATCGCGATCTAAACGCCGCTTGTCCCAAAGGCAATTATCCCACACCATTCATTGACCAGATTCTTGACGATTGTGCCGGATGTGAATCTTTCTCATTCATGGATGGATTCTCGGGCTATAACCAGATTGCAATAAAAAAAGACGACCAGCATAAAACTGCTTTCATCTGTCCTTGGGGCATTTTTGCGTATCGAAAACTCCCATTCGGTCTGAAGAATGCTGGAGCAACTTTTCAGCGGGCTATGGACTACGCTTTTCATGACATTCGGCATATTGTATAGGATTACTTGGATTACCTTCTGGCCCATTCCAAGAAGCAACAGGACCACCTGGCTCATTTAAGAGAAATGTTTGCTAGGTGCAGGTTCTACAATATACGCTTGAATCCTCATAAATGCGTATTTATGGTCGAGTCCGGATGACTGTTAGGCTTTATTGTCTCCAAGCACGGGATTAGGGTTGATCCCGATAAGGTTAAGGCAATTGTTGATTTGCCGGAACCACAATCCATCCTTCAACTCCAAAGTTTACAGGGGAAGGAAAAAATTTTGCGTTGTTTCATCGTTAACTATGCTGAGATGACGAAAGGATTCATGCGATTATTGAAGAAAGGAACACTATACTTGTGGGATGACCAAGATCAATGGTCATTTGATGCTTTAAAACATACACTTGTTTCAGCCCCACTCCTTAGTGCCCCCGATTACTCACGCGACTTTCTCCTCTATCTGGCAGCATCACCATCCTCACTTGGAATGGTTTTGGTTCAAGTACACAATGAAGACAGCAAACATGTGATTTACTATTTATCCAAAGGTCTAATCGGACCTGAATTACGTTATTCACATGTGGAGAAACTTTCTCTGGCGATAGTTTTTTCCGTCACCCGACTCCGACACTATATATTGCTGCGACAAACTACGGTCATTGCTTTGGATAACCCCATGCGACATATCTTATCTAGACAAATTATTGGAGGAAAATATTCCAAATGGATCATAATCCTCCAGCAATTTGATTTGGTCTTCACGGCTGCCAAAGCAAAGAAATCCCTGGTCTTCGCTGAATTATTATCGGATCTTCCCAGAATTGACCCAGCAGAAATAGCTCACGATCCATTTCCTGATAAATCTGAGTACTTGGTTGATTCTTTGGACCCATGGTATGGAGACATTATAGTCTACCTACAAACCCAAAGCTTTCGCTCGACTCTCACGTCCAACGACCGTCGTCGTATCCGACACCAAGCAAAGAACTACCTTGTGCTGAACGATACGCTATATATTCGTGGTGTTGATACTATTCTCCGACGTTGTCTCACTTTCGATGAGGTGGAACGCGTTTTGAATGACTGTCACGCAGGGGCATACGATGGTCATCTTTTGAGCATAGCTACTTCCCAAAAAATCTTGCGCGCGGGTTACTATTCGCCCACTTTTTTTAAATACTATATTGCAGCAGTCCAGAAATGCCATCCCTGTCAAATTTTCACAAAGAAAATGCACGCTCATCCTGCCCCCCTTCATCCGGTTATCTCTGTCGCTCCTTTCACTAAATGGGGAATCGACTTCATCACCTGCAATCCCACTTCCAAAAATGGACACAACTATATAGTGGTTGCGGTCGACTATTTTACGAAATGGGCAGAAGCCCTTCCCACGTTCAAAGCCGACGGCGAAACCGCCACTCTTTTCCTGTTCAATCAGGTAATCTGTCGGTTCGGCATACCCCTATCGATTGTCACATATCATGGATCTCACTTTCAGAATCATATGATGACCGAATTAACATCCATGCTAGGTTTCCGGCAAGATAAATCTTCGTCTTATTATCCTCAAGCTAATGGTCAAGTCGAAGTCGTAAATGGCGTCCTCAAAACCATGATTCGTCGGTTGGTCAGAAACCATAAAACCACTTGGCATCAGAAGTTGTATTCCATGTTATGGGCATACCGAACGTCAGTCAAAACTGCCACAGGCTTCACTCCTTTCCAACTTGCATTCGGCCTGGAGGCAATACTTCCAATCGAATGCGAAATTCCCTCACTCAAACTTGCCGTTGAACTCCTGCCTGGCACCACTGCCATAGAAGAGCACTTGCTCTCACTCGATCATTTGGAAGGAACTCGTCGAGATGCTACACTAGCACTCGAATCTCACCAGCGTCAGGTTAAAGCTCAATATGATAAAACTGTCAAGCCTCGTTCTTTCCAAGAGGGCGATCTTGTTCTACTCTATGACTAGAAACATGACCTCTTGGGGGAAGGAAAACTCCAACCACTCTGGCTTGGTCCTTACATTGTTACTAAAGCCCTCTCAAAAGGGGCTTAGGAACTTCAGGACTGTAACGGAATTCCACTCGAGGAGCCCCGCAACGGGCTCTATCTAAAGAAGTATTTTGCCTAGTTTCTCATTAGGCATATGCTTTGTAATTTTATGTATATAAGTTTTGCTTATTATTTTGATTTCTTCTGGATTGTGTCTTGGTTTTCTAAGTGTTTTTCTCATGTATAATATTTTTCTTTCACACAGATGTCGTCGCTCCCCTTAGCATACGTCGGATATGCGGACGGTGCTAGTCGTCACACTAGACGCATTGCTTCAGCTGCTTGGGTTCTCTACACTCTTGAGTCAGACCTTCTTGGTTCCGGAGGAATCTTCTTGGGTAACACCACCAATAATGTTGCTGAGTACATGTCGGTGATCCAACTCCTCACGTAAGCGGCATCTCGTGACATCTCCAATTTAGTGGTCAGGTTAGATTCCCAACTCATCATTATGTAGTTAAACAATCACTATCGAGTCCGCCATCCTGTATTGTTACGTTATTTCTTAAGGGTAATACTTCTAGAATGTCATTTTCAAACAATTACCTTTGAACACGTTCCTAGAGAATTTAATGCATTAGCTGATTCTTTGGCAAATTATGTGTTAGATTGGCATTTGTCACATTTATTGTAAAATATCTACTCATGAGTACATATATTTTTTATCACATTAAAAATACATAAAAATTCAAAAACACAAAATCACCAAAAAGTATATATATATATAGATCATGTCCAGTACATAGTTACATCAAAAAATCTTCCAAAACTTGGGTGTTTTACAAAAATTTGGCTATACTAAGCCACACTCTGACACTAATACATCCGCTCCACCAGCTAGGCCTGATGCTCATGGTAGCATACAACTGCTCTAGCTATCCTCCTTAGAGGCACTAGGTATCTCTCTGGCACACCTACAGTATGCCGCTGCAGACGAACTGGAACCTCCCGCATAGGAAGGGGTGGTATGCCCATACTCAGACCCTCCAAGTTTCTGGAGAGTTCATGTAAAACTTGGGCATCATCATCGTCGCCGGCTTCCACATCCTCTACTGGTGCACCAGCCCTGAGTAGCTGCAGTCCTCGCTGTGCATAGCGAGGGGCCCCAACTGGCCAGAAAAGTGCCACATCTGTGTCAAGAAAACAAAAGCTTCATGTCAAAACATAATTTTCACCCTACCTCAACAACAAAAAAAAAATTACATAAACATTCAAAAGATAAAAAAAAAGTACTTCTTTGAAAAGCCACTGATCATTTCCTTCTTACCATCGAGTCCCCACTGGGTACCAGGAGGCAAGACTAGCTCTGGATCGCCTGTGAAGTTCATCCCTGCATAGGGATAATCTTCAATCATGATTATCTGGGAGCCTAGCCAATCAAAAAATCCATCATCAAAGCAGTGACGGACGGGACCCTCTCCAGTCCGCGGAAGCAAAGCTGCCCACCGAGCCTGCCTCGGCTCGCGGGGGCCCAATGGCGCTGTAACGATTCTGGGCCTCATCAATGGTATCCGCTCCAGTAAGAAAGAAAAAACCAGTGTACCGTACCCAAATTCTCTCTGGGTACGTGTCTTACATGCAATAAGTTCTGCTCGGACCCGACGGACAACTCCGTCACACCAGTCAAAAACCTGAGGTTGCATACAATCCAGGGCTAGGAGCATCTGGGCCTTAGTGGCCACGTGCTGACTCTTGGTACCCGCCAAGCGAACAATCATCCATAAAATAGACCTCAGTGGTCTCAAGGTCACTTGGGCAATTGGTATCCAGTTGCTCACAGCCTGAGTGTCACGTATGCAATGTGCGCGAATCAGATCAGTAGTGGAACGTGGATCAGCTCTAGACCCCGTCAAGTTGGGCCTCGCCCCATGACATGATAGGCCGGTCAAAAATTACACATCATCTTTTTTGATTGCGAGCTCATTGCCCCCAATCCGAAAGACATGGTGGTGTTCGTCCCACTGCTAGATTAGCCACCTCAGGAGGTCCTCTTGACCCCTCATCAGTTCTAAGCGGGCATATTTCAGCAATCCACACTAGCGGAGAGCTAACAAGCTTGCAGCATCCGTCACCATCTCTCATTCTTCCTGTTCATGTTCTCTCTCTCACTAGATACTCATGTTTAAACAACTAAATACCTGCACAAACAATATTTTCAACCAATCAAAACTTGCTTGGACCACTTCAAAACGGCAAAAATTGAGTTGCTAGAAAACACGGTGCGCCTAACGTGGGCTCTAGTACAAAACAGAGCGTGCTAATGCGGCATCCCTTCATGGGTTATGCGCTTAACGCGGCTATTATACTCCTGACCCGCGTTAGGTGCAAACATTTTTCTAGGGCCTCAAAAATTTCTAATTTTGAACCAACAAAAAGTAACAAAAAGATAATTAAATGATAGCAGGAGGTTCTAGCTCTTACCTAGATCTCGCGGGAAGGAAAACCATTGCCCGGATTGACCGCAATCGTCAGCTGAAGTTTTCACCCCTTTTTTACCCCAGAGCTTCTTCACAGCACTTCGCACAGTGAAAATGAAGGCCTTCTGACCTTTTTATAGCCATTTTTTGGGGCACAACTCTCTTAAGCTAGTCAGCAAAGCCATGAATTCTTGCTACACATGTGTCGCAACTTTTGAGTTTTGGTACGAATGTTCTGATGAGAAATCAAGATTTATATGTAGACGTACTCATGTGATATCGAGCATTCTTTTTACGGTATTTTTCTTGCTCGTTAATCCGAAAAACCTCGAGTTCTCTTCTTCGGACTCGTTAAACTTATACGAAGTTGGCATCGAGCATTCTTTTTGTATGGTCGTTTTCTTGCTCGTTAATCCGAAAAACCTAGAGTTTTATTCTTCAGACTCATTAAAACCATGAAGAATCACTGAGATTTCTTTTTAGGAATCTTTTTCTCGCTCATAAAACTAAAAA
Organism: Pinus albicaulis; assembly: GCA_034641835.2. NCBI lineage: Eukaryota > Viridiplantae > Streptophyta > Pinopsida > Pinales > Pinaceae > Pinus > Pinus albicaulis. The sequence goes on along the minus strand of JAXQQM020092107.1, from coordinate 44,474 downwards.
AACCCCGAGTTGCCTTTGTCGGGCTCGTTAAACTACCACGACAAAAAATGATGGAGCCATTCTTTTCTCTTTTTCAAAGCTCCTTAAACTGAAAAAATCGAGTTTTCTCCGCGTGACTCGTTAAAATTTCACGGAGGTAATCGATTTTTCTCCACGTGACTCGTTAAAATTTCACGGAGAGCACCGAGTTTTCTTTGTTGGACTCGTTAAAATTTCACAAAGAATACTGAGTTCACTCCGTCTCCTCGTACTCATAACAAAATGAGGTAGACGTCTATCGAACATAGATTTCTCACTTTTCCGGTTTCGATGGACTAACTTACGGAAAATGAACTGTTTCGGGCTTACTATTATCCCTTTTCCATGCCCGGTTATCAAGACATGACAAAGGTACCCTAGCAGAGTTGTCTTTCCTGACATTTTTCAGACTCTCTAAACATGAAAAATTCACCGAGTTTACTCATCTGGACTCGTTAAACCTAATCAGATGGGGCACAGAGTTGTCTTTCCTGACATTTTTCAGACTCTCTAAACATGAAAAATTCACCGATTTTACTCATCTGGACTCGTTAAACCTAATCAGATAGAACACAAAGTTATCTTTCCTAACATTTTTCAGACTCTCTAAACATGAAAAATTCACCGAGTTTACTCGTCTGGACTCGCTAAACTTAATCAGACGGGGAAAAATTTGGACAAAGTGAATACTACCTCTGTTACATTTTCAAAAAGGTCGATTTGGCAGCAAAATTCTTGAACGTGGCACTTCCCAGAAAACTCTTTCGCAGTTAGCAGAACCCTACCATCTATGAGTATTAGCCTTTATTTCCCAGTGTCCCTGCACCGGTTAAATCCTAACACACTCTTTGGTGTTCATCAAGCTTCAGCTGCCTAGTACCCTGCTAGAGTGCCTTCTATTGTTCAAGCAGATCTCGCTATCTACTGCTCCTGTTATCAACCAAACCGCTCATTATGACAGAAATTATTTGTCGTCCGACATTCCCATTTCCTCTCCACTATCTCAATCATAAACAAAATCAGTTGGTTTCTGTTTCGTGTTGACTGATGTAGGACGCCTCAGTACCTACCTATCGACTTCAACCTCTTATCTAGGAAGTTGATCCAGAAACCCATAAGTACCCAGATACTTGCAGACGCCAGTGGCAGGTAGTCCTGTGTTTGATCAGGGGTCTTCATCATTGGCTCCTGGTCGAATGATTCTACGAGCGTTTGATTTCAACTCATTTTATTCACACTCGCTAGACTGTACTATGCATCTTAGGGACCATCATCATTATTGGTGGCCACCTTCGCGTCTGTTAACAGTTTTCATTATTGACTGGTAATCAGACTATTTCTCACATGTTCGACGACAACTCCTTCATTCACATGTTGAGGAATATGCAGTTTAAGTGAATCGGCGGTCAAGACCTTGGGGCAAAGGCTACATCATTAAAGTTGTGTTTCCTTCCCCATGTTGCGATATTGTTTATGGAGACAGCTTCTTTAGCCTGATCCTGTTATGACAGACACTTCCACATTGTGCCTATTGGTGGACAGATTCTTCATATCTCTATTCTAGAGAAATCATGTTGTTTAAGCTACTGAGCATGGGAAATGCCCGACTCAAGGCATATACTATATTTTCTGACATATGTTGTTGTTTCAGGTTTTCCTCAGTCTTTCAATCTCTCTATCTCTACAGAAATTATAAAGTATTTCGGCCATCGTCTTCATCTCTGACCACACACTTTAGGGGGCATCTGTTACAGTTCAAAATACCTCCTCATCAACTCAGAGGGGAAGACAAATATGGAAGGAGTACAAAGACCTAAATTAAACCTATTTCTGCCAGGGTAATGCCGGTCTATAACAACACAAGAGCGTTATAACGCAGCTAATTAGTGAATGGGCCGCGTTAGTGGCTAGGGCAACTCTCTGTTTACACTGGAGGGAAGCGTTACCCGTGTTTTAATTTTGAATCGGGAAAAGCCCGCGGAGAATGATTTGAATCTCCGACTTTCCCTCACAAGAGAGTCAGTTCACAAAAGAAAGTGTAGAGCACCAGTTCATTATTGGTCATTTCCATAACAAGAATGAACTCCAAAGGAGGCAAGAGCATAGAGATCAAAGAAACATCTAAGTTTTTTCCATTCCAAACTAGTGGAAAGAGAAGGACAACAATGGCCTTCTCCCTCTCCTATAAGAAGGAGATGAAGGCTCTTAATTGGGGGTCGAAGGATTGCTAAAGGTTTTGGCATATTTGTGGAATAGAGAATAGTGTTGTGTTGTGAAGGCCAAGAGTCAAAGAGGTTCCTAGAGGGCTTGTTGACTTGAGCTTGTTGACTTAGACTTCTTCACTTGAGAGATAAGAGAGATTGGGAGACTGAGGAGGGCTTGGTACAACCGATGGTTGTAATCCTCCTTCTTTCAAATCAATAGAACTGTGTTCGTTTTGTCCATTCAATGCTTGATATCGTCATTCTTGTTTGAACGTTTATATTGCATGATATGAATGGCCCAGATGCGTAGAATTTAGTAGCTCATTATATATTAACTTGATTTGATATTATTTATGCTATGTTAGAAATTACACGGGTGCTTTGACTGATTGCAGGATTAAGATTTGGAGCCGGTGAGGAAGGACTCTTATTTCGCTGCTTAGCGGTCTCCAAGGGACCCCAAGATTGTCAAAGAGGTAATTCTCTATCGTATTCCATTCAGTTATGAAAATTTAATATGAACATGCTCATGCCATCTTTGTGAACAACACAGCTAATCTTACGGTCTGCCTCGGGCACCGGAAAGCCCTGAGAGGGATATTCGAAAACCAACCAGCCAAGAAGTTTACCCTATAGCAGGTAGTCCTATCAATTTGGAACCAGATGATTCCCATAGTATAACACTAATTTCTCTAGGATGAGTTTCCTTTGAATTATTTTCATGCTTTTTAATAAAAAAAATATGGCAATGTTACTCTTCTCCATTTCTCTCACTTGTTAAAATAATGAGAAAGACACCAAGAAAACTACTATCTCTTCTACAAGCTCATTAAACCTTAAAGAAGACACTTCCTAGAGCATATTTTTAATTATTTTTTAGGCTCGTCAAAACCTCACAAAAAATACACCTTATAAAGTATCATTTAACCTCTTTTTAAGGTTCATTAAAACAAAATGAAAAAAATATTATAGAGTATACTTGTTTTCTCTTTCATGCTCATTAATCTATGAAGGAGATACCAAAAAATTAGTGACATAATATTCTATAGTTTTCTTAACAAAAGAAAAATGAAAACATCAATCACATCACCCTTGAACATGGCACATATTCACATCATTATCCTACATATGGGTCATAACTTTCATAGGAGCTATACCACACACATGATTCTTTTTACTCCTCCAGTTACTAACTCTTCTAATAATTATGGATCATGCTTTAATTCATCCTACATTGTTGCATGATAGCACATAGAGCTTATCAATCAATGCTACCAAGTTACCTTCATGTCATGCGACTATACATTCAAGGAAATTCTAAGCCTCAATTGGCCATCTACAGTCATTAATAACCTTTCGTGTTATCCATTCCTATGCTATTTGTCCTTGGTTATTTAATTTATTTCCATCATCTATTTATCTATTTTTTTGGAATATACATCAAGGTTTTATCACCTTAAAAGTGATCTCCTAGACATAATTCACTAGGTTGATCGAAATACACCGCGTAGTATAGATTTAACACATTAAAACCTCGTTTCACCTTAGGAAAGCCTAAGTAACCACTTTTCCTAAATTATTTCATTTTAATTAGTTTACCCACATGATAATAGCCCATAATTATGTTATCACTCCCTCTGTTTCCCAAGGCTAAGAATGGAGACTGAAGGAGGTAACCTCAAACCAATCCTTAGGTCTGGTAGCTAGCCCTACCAAACCAGAGAGGACTCTCTCAATGTAACTTTTATAATCAATGAGGTAAGTATAGATGTAATTATCTAAGGCTATATATAAGCTTAGTTGAATTAGGTTTGTTTGTTTTGAATTTTTGCTGGATAGGAATGACAATCAAGGAACTAGGTCTAGGTTTTAGGTCTAATTTCAAAGGTACAAATGCATAAATAAGGATGAGGCCAGGTAGGTAAAATTAATAACATACTTTAATTGCTATTATGTATTGGTTTTAAAAGAGAGAGAGACATAATGAGCATGTTACATGAACTCATTCATTAGAAGAGGATAAACACATTCATGAAAATCTTATAAAATAGAGCATGAAAAGAAAGATTTATGTACATAGACTCATAAGATCATCATATAGAAGCATACATGTGATGGAAAGAAAACAAAATTCAACTTGATGGTGATTTCTGAGAAAAAAAATGCTAATAAGAATACCACTGGAGTCCCAAAATTATAGCTGCAACATGTCTTTGATTTCACTGAAAAAGTTTGTACAAAATCTCCACACTACAAATAACAACTATCCAAACTATAAAATGACTTAATTTGGAATAAATATAGAAAATAGAGGATATTCCACCTCATTGGGTCAAAAACTGATCCAAAACACATCATAAATGCACCTAATGAGTCATTTCCTAGAATATAAGGAAGTTAGAGACGATTCCCCCAAATTTAGCTAATTACTAGGAGTGTATGTCTCCTTAATTAATTACATGATTCCTCAACAATAAGATGTAAAAACAAACTCTCTTATCCAAAATACACCTTAGATGTAAGCTGTAACCTCGAAATTTGGACCATTATGGCTTGAATCTTGTCTAGAAAGAATCCAAGACAGAAGCGTGGCGCTAGTTAGCAGAAGTGTCACGCTTCCTAGCAGAAGCGTCCCACCACTTTGAGGGTGATTTTGACTGACCTTAAGGAATTCTCCTACAAATATGAAGATTGGGCTAGGTATAAATGTGTGTCTTGTATCCATCCCAACCTTGAAACTGAAAAAATAATTCCTTGAAGGCCTTCAAAATCCATTTTCCCAACCTTACTACAGAATCTCTGCGCAGAGGCACAAAATAGTGGCAGAAACATGAAAAAGGGGTTGTTTTTTGGGATTTTATCCCAAAATTGGGGGTGTCATCAAAACCTGAGAAAATATATATAAATTATATTTCAATATCTATCCATATATATAAAAAAATCCTCATTTGGATGCTCTAAGGAAAAGCGTCGTGCCGTTGCATGATGCTTCTGCAAAGGTCATTTTTCCATATTTTCCCAAAAATCACAAAAAATACCAAAAATGTTAAAAAATTGGTAAATTTTGGTCCATGACATCCTTGGATTATAAAATAAACATCTTGGGATGCATAAGCTAGCAAATCCAAGTTATATTTCTCCTTTAGCTTAATTAGTGTTTATTTAAGCTTTTTCGTCAAATTATTCACCCTTACATTGGCGATTTGGTTCCTAGTGAAATACTTTCTCGCCATATGCCTCTAGAGGTTATTATCCCTTTTTTCCTTCTTCAAAAGCTTCTCAATATGAACATTTACCCTGTCAAGACATAAGTCTTTGTCTTGCTCAATTTCAGCAGCGATCAACCCATCAAAGGCTACCTGACCTAATGGAGGAGATGGCTCTCTTTCTTGTTCTTTTTTCCTAGTTAACCCTCTTGTTCTTGGCCTCCTTGGCTTTGTTTCAACATGTATGTCTTCCAACTGATAAAAATCTACCACTAATTTTACTTTACCATTTCTTTCCTCAATATTTTCCTTCGGTTTTCTTTGGAGCAGTTGCTTCACCTTTAATTGCATGTTTTCTTGTTGTAGAAAGGTAATCATAAAATTTTCCCTTGAGAGGCTATCCTTCAACTCCACTATCTCTACATCCTTTTCCCTTATTATATCCTCAGCTGATTTATCTTTCACCTGCTCTACCATGTCAACCTCCATAGGTGCTTGTTCTTCATGTTTTTGCATTAGTGACTCATCGTCATGCATATGTGGCTCACTTTTAGGAATAGGTGGTTGCTCCATGGTTTCCATTTTCTTAATTGTAGTTTCATGTGAAAGTACACCTTTGGTGGTCTTAGGAGAAAAAACAATCCTCTTACCTTTCTCATATTTTTGAGTGATTTCAACCCTAGGCACCTTTTTAACCTCTTCTTTTCTACTTGAAGAGCCACCCTCCTTTGGTTGTGATGATCCTGATGGTATGTTCTGAATGATGGGTGGACTAGTAGTAGGCACTAATGCAACTATCTCCATGAAAGTTTCCCAAGACATATTGATTGCTGAGAGCTTATAAAAAACAATAATATTGACAAAACCAAGGTGGAAAAAACTAGGGTGATGATCTTTTCCTTTACTCTGTACCTTTTCAGTCATTTTGACCAAACTCCTAAATAAATAATTAGGAAAATTGAGTGGCTTGGTGGTAGCGAAGTGCATCAATAACCTTATATGGTATTGGTAAAATCTTCAGAATATCCCTTCACATGTAAAATAATTCATAATTAGCTTCATCAAAGGGGCATAGTTATCAAGTAAATGTCTGAAAGGAGATATGTGCTCAGAAGCATCTTTGAAATGATGTTTTAAGAACATTTTGTAGTTCTCAATGTCCAAGTCCATCCATTTGAACAATATTTCTTCATGGTTCGGGATACCTGTTATGGAGGCGATAAAATTTGTTGATATGGTGAATTCAATACCTGCTATGATATAATTATCTCTCCTGAATCTAGTAGCAAATTTTTTTGTCAATTGAGCATGAAAACCTACCTCATGGATTATTTCACAAAACCTCAAATAACCATTGTTTTCAAAACATCTCTTAACATAAGGAGAAGAATTGATCTCTTGAAATTTGGATGGTACAAACCTAGAATGATGACCGCCCTTATGGACCCTCTTTTCATCCTCCATGATGGTTTTTAACAAGGAAAAGCCTAGCTTGATGTAGTGGAAAGCGAGGACGGAAAATTAGGAAAACAAGGGATAGTGGTAGAGTGGATTTATGGAAAAAAAATGAGGTGGAAGGAAGTTAGGTAAAAATACCTAAAAATTTGGGGCGGTAGAGTGATGAATCTCAAACACAATGCAAGTAAAATTTCTCAAAATGGATATGGGAAAGGTGCCCAAAAGTTAAAAACACAGAGTTTTTCTAATTTCACTGCAAAAACATAGTGAAAACTAGGGTTTGAACAAAAATGATGGCAAGGAGGGATATGAGAGATAGGTCATGTTTGGATAAGTTATATGGATGATGTATGAAGGTTTTTAGATGGTGAAATTAGGGTTTTTCAAACTGAAACCTTCCAAGCATGGAGGAAACCAAAAACGTAGTGAAGAAAACCCTAAGGTGGGAATCCACCCTTTTCTTAATAATTTGACTTGAAGGAGGTATGAAGAGAATTCACTTACTGATTAGGAGGTCTCTAAACCTTGAGAAAAGTTGATTTGAGCCTTGGATGTTTTTTTTTTAATCTTGGAACCAAAAGTGTAGCACCCTTGTGAGAAGTGTAGCGCAGTGTGCTAGAAGTGTAGCGCAGAGTAGTTTGGCACAATTTTGTTGGTTGTCTTCGGCCTATGATAGTTGTGGAGAGTTGTGAGGATAAGAGGAGATATTTTAACATCAAATGATGAAATGACCTCAATAAACTTCATTTTCCTTTTATAACTCACAAATTTTCTTTTTTTTTCCTTTATTGAAATCATACACACTTTTTTGAAAAAAAAAAATTTGAAATTTTTTTGATCAAGTAGCATACTTCTTGAGAAAAGACAAATTGTGTTTACTTTATTTCCTATATTTTATGAATCCCAATGAAGATTATTTGTGTCATGAAAATGACTCTTTTTTCACCTTCTTTCATGACATGATTGAACAGTATAATGGAGTAACAAGGTAAACCTATGTAGAAATTATACAATATGCATGTATATCTTGGATTCGCCTGATCTAACAATGTGATAAAGTTAAATACTGAATCACTTCTACAAATATTTTGTGGAATTAAAAAGACAATTGCTAATCACATGAAGCAAAGAAGAATATATCACACAACACCAGATATTCCCTGGGAAAGCTTACTGCTCAAAACCCTTCTATCATATATTGTATATTCCACAAGGAATCATGAAACAATTACATACAAAACTCCAATCAAAATATCTCTCAGTACATAAACTAATTTTCTCACACTATCATAGAAAAATTGGCAAATCCCTTAGCTAATTTACTTTCTCTAGATGGCCTGCCTTGGTCACGTAGTTTCTAATGAATGCAATCCTTAATCGCAAAGAATTTCAACCTTCATCAACTGCACTAAGTATCATGGACATCCTGTGGTGTTTCAACTACACTTGGGTAGCTTGCTAATATCATAACTGATAATCACACTTCCCTTTCACCTATATCTCAACTGGGTTTCCACTGGAACTGACAAGCATGTAGTTAATAATAGTAAAAACATCAGTTGCATGTGAGATCACTACATGTGAATTAATTAATATTTAATTCACTTGATCTCTCACTAGTGTATCTGCCGCTACAACTAGCACAACTGAATTTAACTCACTTAACTTAGTTAAATTGATTTACAACTTGCACAAGTCATGCACTACTGTACGCCCAACTCTATCACAACTAGAATCACTCTACATGTCCCACCAACCAACATCTTAACTCGAAATTCACTTAGCCAGCTGATTTTCCACTTCAGTTAACTATTTTCTAGTCCAAATTGAGAATATATTATAGTTTAGTGTCCATCTATATTAAGGGATAATAAAAATAGACATTCATCTAAAAATAAACATTCACCTAAAAATAGCCTATGTGGGCCCAACCCTAGTGTAGGTGCTTAATTTTCACTAGGATCATGGATATTGTTTCAAGATGCCAATTTCACTGTTTCTTGTTGGAAACTTCAACACTCCCTCTGAACAAGAAAGGAATTTCCTTGCATGCGACATGAAACTCCATGCATGTGACATGCAACTCCATGAATGCGACATGCAACCCTTGCATGCACCATGCAACTCCATGCATGCGACATGAAACTCATGCATGCAACACTTCTCTAGTGTTTCTCGCACATGCAAAATTTGCATGCAACATTTCTCCAATGTTTCTCACACATGCAACCTTTGCCTGCAACACTTCAAAAAATGAATAGCCTCCAAACAACTTAATCAGTATAATGCATATGTCATTAGAGTCTTATGACTTGCTGCTAGCTACTGCACATGTCTACCGGATCCTCTTCGTTTTTGAAACCTACATCCATGCACTCTACACTTGCTGCCAACTCTGTTCTGTGCTCCAGTATCTCACATTGTTGCTTTGATTTCATGTCCTCACGACATCTGAATGCAACAATCCAACTGATCCTGCTAATGCTGCTCTATGGGCTCCTAGTATCTAGGTTCGATTCATGAGATTCACACCATCTCAATGAATCTTTCCAAAAATTTCTTCTTGGGATTATTCATGCATGTCGCCCCACCTCTCACCTAGTGGTAAAGCTACATGCACTCCCTCTGCCCAGCTGGCTCGAAATTTCTCTGTATGAGTGGTTTCTCCCACTCCATGATTCTCTGCATGTGGCTGCTCCACATATTGAGGTTCACTCTTACCTGCATGCAAATATAGCTCCCTCTCAAGGGTTAATTTCATTATTTTCCCACACTTCCAATTGGTATGAAGCTCTATAGAAATCACATCTACATCAAATGTATAGAGATTCTTCTGCATCTCCAGTTGTGGCAGCTCCACAACCTTCTGAGACTGCTTCTCAGGCTGCATTTTGAGAGGCTCCCTCTCAACCACCAAGTCACTAACCTTTGTTTTGCTCCTCAAATATTTGCATGCATCTTGTACCTCAGTGCATGTAGGTTCTTGTCTCGCGCACATTGTAATTGTCCCACTGTCGCAAAATTTTCTAACAAAAGAGCTGATTTTAAATCGACAATATCTCCCTCATCCGAGCTCCGATTCGACCAATTTTTTTTTTCAATTTGGGTATTTTTTCGTAAGGAATCCAATAGGCTATTTTTTTTGAAAATTTTGCATCAAAGTTTTCGTATATTCTATGCAAACTTGCGCAGCCAAATAATTCCTGCTCTCATACCATGTAGAAAATTTATAACACAACACTGATACCATGTAGAAATTATACAATATACATGTATAACTTGGATTCACCCGATATAAAAATGTGCTAAAGTTAAATACTAAATCGCTTCTACAAATATTTTGCGGAATTAAAAACACAATAGCCAATTACATGAAGCAAAGAAGAATAGATCACACAACACCAGATATTCCCGGGGAATGCTTACTCCTCAAAACACCTCTATCATATAATGTATATTCCACAAGGAATCATGAAAAAATTGAATCCAAAACCCCAATTACAAGAGCTCTCAATACATTAGTTAATTGTTTCACAATGTCATACAAAAATTGGCAAACCCATTAGCCAATTTACTGTCTCCAGACAACCTGCCTTGCTCACGCAATTCCTGATGAATGCAATCCTTAATCACAAAGAATTTTAGCCTTCCTCAAATGCGCTACGTATCATGGGCATCCTGTGGTATTTTAACTACACCTGGGTAGCCTTCTAATATCACAACTCATAATCACACTTCCCTTTCACCTAGATCTCAAGTGGGTTTCCACTGGAACTGACATGCATGCAGTTAATAATAGTAAAAACATCAGTTTCATGTGATATCACTACATGTCTCTCACTAGTGCATCTGGACTTACAACTAGCACAACTGACTTTAAATCACTTAATTGAGTTAAACTGATTTACAACTTGCACAAATCATGCACCACTACACCTCCAACTTTGTTACAACTAGAATCACTCTGTTACAACTAGAATTACTCTGCATGTCCCACCAACCAACCTCTTAACTCAAAATTCACTTAGCTAACTGATTTTCCACTTCAGTTAACTATTTTCAAGTCCACATTGAGAATATATTATAGTTTAGTGTCCATCTATATTAAGGGATAATAAAAATAGGCATTCATCTAAAAATAGACATTGACCTAAAAATAGTCTGTGTGGGCCCCACCCTAGTGTAGGTGCTTAATTTTCACTAGGATCATGGATGTTATTTCTGGATGCCAATTTCATTGTTTCTTGTTTCAAACTTCAACACTACCTCTCAAAAGAAATGAATGTCCTTGCATGTGACATGAAACTCCATGCATGCGACATGAAACTCCATGCATGCGACATGCAACTCCATGCATGCGACATGCAACCCTTGGATGCAACATGAAAATCTATGCATGTGACATGAAACTCATGCATGAAACACTTCTCTAGTGTTTCTCAAACATGCAACCTTCGCATAAAAAATTTCTCTAGTGTTTCTCACACATGCAACCTTTGCATGTAACACTTCAGAAACTGAATAGCCTCCAAACACCTGAATCAGTATAATGCATCTGTCATCAATGTCTTCTAACTTGCTGCTAGCTACTACACATGTCTACTAGATCCTCTGTGCTGCTGACACCTTCATCCATGCACTATGCACTTGCTGCAAAATCTGATCTGGGCTCCAGTATTTGACACTGTCACTTTCATTTCGTGTCCTCACGACATCTGAGTACATCAATCCAACAGATCCTGCTATAGCTACATTGTGGGCTCCTAGTAGCCAGGTTCGATTCATGAGATCCACACCATCTCAATGAATCCTGCTCAAAATTTCTTCTTGGGATTATTCATGCATGTCAACCCACCTCTCACCTAGTGGTATAACTGCATGCATTCCCTTTATCTATCTAGAGTGAATTTTCTCTGCATGAGTGGTTGCTCCCACTCCATGATCCTCCGCATGTGGCTGCTCCACATCTTGAGGTTCACTCTTACCTGCATGCAAATCCAGATCCATCTCAAGGATAAATTTCATGACTTTATCACACATCCAAATGGTAGGAAGATCTGTACAAATCACATCTACATCAAATCTATAGAGATTCTTTTGAATCTCCAGTTGTGGTTGCTCCACCACCTTCTGAGGCTGCTTCTCAGGCTGCATGTTGAGAGGCTCCCTCTCAACCACCAAGTCACTAACCTCTCTTTTTCTCCTCAAAGCTTTGCATGCATCTTGTACCTCATTTCATGTAGGTTCTTGGCTCGCGCACATTGTAATTGTCCCGTCATTGTAAAATTTTCTAACAAAAGAGATGATTTTAAATCGACGATATCTCCCTCATCCGAGCTCCGATTCGGCCAATTTTTTTTTTCAATTGGGGTATGAATTCATAAGGAATCCAAATAGGCTTTTTTTTTTTTGGAAATTTTGCATCAAAATTTTCATATATTCTATGCAAACTCGCACACCCAAATAATTCTTGCTCTCCTACCATGTAGAAAATTTATAACATAGCTTTGACGCCATGTAAAAATTATGCAATATGCATGTATATATTGGATTCAACCATTATAAAAATGTGCTAAAGTTAAATACTGAATTTCTTCTACAAATATTTTGCGAAATTAAAAAAAAATTGTGAACTACATGAAGCAAAGAAGAATAAATCACACAACACCAGATACTCGCGGGGAAAGCTTACTGCTCAAAACCCCTCTATCATATATTGTATATTCCACAAGAAATCATGAAACAATTACATACAAAAATTCAATCACAAGAGCTCTCAGTATGTCAGCTAATTTTCTCACACTGTCATACAAAAATTGGTAAATCCCTTAGCCAATTTACTGTCTCCAGACAGCATGCCTTGCTCACAAAATTCCTAATGAATGCAATCCTTAATCACAAAAAAATTCATCCTTCCTCAATTGCGATGAGTATCATGGGCATCCTGTGGTGTTTTAACTACACTTGGGTAGCTTGCTAATATCAGAATTTATAGTCACACTTCCCTTTCACCTATATCTCAACTAGGTCTCCACTGGAACTGACATGCATGAAGTTAATAATAGTAAAAACATCAGTTTCATGTGATATCACTACGTGTGAATTAATTAATATTTAAGTCACTTGATCTCTCACTAGTGTATCTGCAGTTACAACTAGCACAATTGTATTTAACTCACTTAACTGAGTTAAACTGATTTACAACTTGCATAAATCATGCACCACTACACTTCCAACTCTGTTACAACTAGAATCACTTTGTTACAACTAGAATTACTCTACACGTCCCACCAGCCAACCTCTTAACTTGAAATGCACTTAGCTAACTTATTTTCCACTTCAGTTAACTATTTCCAAGTCCACATTGAGAATATATTATAGTTTAGTGTCCATATATATTAAGGGACACTAAAAATATACATTCATCTAAAATAGACATTCACCTAAAAATAGCCTGTGTGGGCCCCACCCTAGTGTAGGTGCTTAATTTTCAATAGGATCATGGATGTTGTTTCTGGATGCCAATTTCACTATTTCTTGTTGCAAACTTCAACACTCCCTCTCAATAAGAAAGGAATGTCCTTGCATGCGACATGCAACTCCATGCATGTGACATGTAACTCCATGCATGCGACATGCAACCCTCGCATGTGACATACAACTCATGCATGTAACACTTCTCTAGTGGTTCTCGCACATGCAACATTTCTCTAGTGTTTATCACACATGAAACCTTTGCATGCACACCTTCAGAAACTGAATAGCCTCCAAACAACTGAATCAGTATAATGCATATGTCATCAAAGTCTTGTGACTTGCTACTAGCTACTGCATCTGTCTACTGGATCCTCTGCACTGCTAACACCTACATCCATGCACTCTATACTTGCTTCCAACTCTGATCTACGCTCCATTATCCCACATTGTCACTTTGATTTCAAGTCCTCATGACATCTAACTGTATCTATCCAATTGATCCTGCTACTGCTGCTTTTTGGGCTCCTAGTAGCCAAGTTAGATTCATGAGATTCACACCATCTCAATGAATCCTGCCCAAAATTTCTTCTTGGGATTATTCATGCATGTCGCCTCACCTCTCACCTAGTGGTATAGCTACATGCACTCCCTCTACCCATTTGGCTCAAAATTTCTCTACATGATTGGTTGTTCCCACTCCATGATCCTCCGCATATGGTTGCTCCACATCTTGAGTTTCACTCTTACCTTCATGAAAATCCAATTCCCTCTCAAGGGTAAATTTCATGACTTTATCACACTTTCCAATGGTAGGAAGCTCTGTATAAATTGCATCTACATCAAATCTATAGAGATTCTTCTGCATCTCCAATTGTGGCTACTCCACAACCTTCTAAGACTGCTTCTCAAGCTGCATGTTGAGAGGCTCCCTCTCAACCACCAAGTCACTAACCTTTTCTTTCCTCTTCAAAGCTTTGCATGCATCTTGTACCTCAGTGCATGTAGGTTCTTGGCTTGTGCAAATTTGAAATTGTCTCGCCATCGTAAAATTTTCTAACAAAAGAGCTGATTTTAAATCGACGATATCTCCCTCATCCGAGCTCCGATTCGACCAATTTTTTTTTTCAATTTGGGTATTTTTTCACAAGGAATACAAATAGGCTATTTTTTCTTGAAAATTTTGCATCAAAATTTTCATATATTCTATGCAAACTCGTGCACCCAAATAATTCCTGCTCTCATACCATGTAGAAAATTTATAACACAACACTGATACCATGTAAAAATTATACAATATGCATGTATATCTTGGATTCAACTGATCTAACAATGTGCTAAAGTTAAATACTGAATCACTTCTATAAATATTTTGTGGAATTAAGAAAAAAAATTGCGAATTACATGAAACAAAGAAGAATAGATCACACAACACTAGATATTCCTAGGGAATGCTTACTACTCAATACCCCTCTATCATATATTGTATATTCCACAAGGAATCATGAAAAAATTACATACGAAACTCCAATCACAAGAGCTCTTAGTACATCAGCCAATTGTCTCACACTTTCATACAAAAATTGGCAAATCCATTAGCCAATTTACTATTTCCAGACAGCCTGCCTTTCTCACGCAGTTCTGGATGAATGCAATCCTTAATCACAAACAATTTTAGCCTTCCTCAACTACGTTGAGTATCATGGGCATCTTGTGGTGTTTTAACTACACCTAAATAGCTTGCTAATATCACAACTAATAGTCACACTTCCCTTTCACCTAGATCTCAACTGGGCCTCCACTGGAACTGACGTGCATGTAGTTAATAATAGTAAAAACATCAATTTCATGTGATATCACTATATGTGAATTAATTAATATTTGATTCAATTTTTCTCTCACTAGTGTATCTACAGTTACAACTAGCACAACTTACCTTAACTCACTTAACTGAGTTAAACTGATTTACAACTTGCACGACTCATGCAGCACCGCACTTCCAACTCTGTTACAACTAGAAATACACTACATGTCCCACCAACCAACCTGTTAACTTGATATTCACTTAGCTAACTAATTTTCCACTTCAGTTAACTACTTTAAAGTCCACATTGATAATAGATTATAGTTTAGTGTCCATATATATTAATGGATAATAAAAATATACATTCATATAAAAATAGACATTCACCTAAAAATAGCCTATGTGGGCCCCACCCTAGTATAGGTGCTTAATTTTCACTAGGATCATGTATGTTGTTTCGAGATGGAAATTTCACTGTTTCTTGTTGCAAAATTCAACACTCCCTCTCAACAAGAAAGGATGTCCTTTCATGAGACATGCAACTCCATGCATGCGACATGCAACCCTTGGATGTGACATGCAACTCATGTATGCAACACTTATCTAGTGTTTCTTGCACCTGCAACCTTTGCATGAAAAATTTCTCCAGTGTTTCTCACACATGCAATATTTGCATGCAACACTTTAGAAACTGAATAGCCTCCAAACAATTGAATCAGTATAATTCATCTATAATCAAAGTCTTCTAACTTGCTGCTAGCTTCTTTACATGTCTATTGGATCCTCTATGCTACTAACACCTACATCCATGCACTCTACACTTGCTTCCAACTCTAATCTGTGCTCCAATATATGACACTGTCACTTTGATTTCATGTCCTCACAGCATCTGACTGCATCAATCCAACTGATCATGTTACTGTTGCTCTGTGGGATCCTAGTAACTAGGTTTGATACATGAGATCCACACCATCTCAATGAATCCTGCCCAAAATTTCTTCTTGGGATTATTCATGCATTTCACCCCAACTCTCACCTGGTGGTAGAGCTGCATGCACTCCCTCTGCCCATCTGTCTTGAAATGTCTTTGCATGAGTGTTTTCTCCCACTCCATGATCCTTCGTGTTATCACTCTGAAATTTTCAAGAGTTGTCCTTAAGTGTTAAAAATAAATATCAGAGGTAAATATCATCCACTTTTGGAGATTAAGATCTAGCCTTCCTAATGCTCAGAGAGAGCTCTCTCTTAATGATTTAACTTTGTTTGTTTAATTGATTTTAGGCTAGTTATGTATTATTGTTGTGATTTGATTTTTATTTGTTGGTGGAATTAATAATTTACATGGATAGGTGCTTTTCTATTTTCCATTGGGCTATGGAGTCACTATACCTTGAAAACAGAATTGAAGCAAATTATAAAGGAAGTGTTACACGGCAGGATAGTTGAGAAAAATCAGATCTCAAGGCTGAATGGTGAAGTGGTTTTCAATCAGGATCAAGGAGCAATTAATAATTCCTTAAACGAGATAATGGAGGAAGGTGAAGGAGGTCAAAAGAGATCAGAGGGAAATTAAGAATGATCTAATCCGGATATCAGAAGAAAACATAGAAATGTATAAAAGCTCAAAATAGAGTGTAATTAAACAAATTCTGCAGTAAAATTATAGTTATAACATTCAAATTTAGAACACATTAAAATTTATGGAATACTTAAGAAAATGACATGAACAATTGAAATTATACTTCACTGAGATAGCTCAACACATGAATCCTGTACAGAAATGCATTTATTACTTTTCCTATCTATCAACTAGAAATGGTACAGTAACCCTCAGGTAGTAGATCAATCAACTATAGAAATATTCATAAATTCACCTTCAATACTTTGAAATAATGAAGTATTTATACAAAACTTTACACATTATATCCTGTCAACTAACTAGGATTTATTTATGGAAAAAAAAATATCTTCATGCAAGAAGATAGTGACACCTAGTAACTGACTAAAATATGTCCCTTTTTTCTTTGATTTTTGTTACTTGTTTCTTTCACACTATTTTCTTCTTTCATCTATCTTCTTTCACACTGTCTTTCTTTCATATGTTTTCTCATTAACCTGTCATAGTAAATCACACCATTTTTCCCATGTTTCTTCATTTGGGTGTTTGATTTTAATCATCCTCTGGTAAATTTCATCTACCTCTGTATATTTGGAAAACGTGGGCTTATTCACAAAAAGGTGATTTACCTCACGCTAGAGGTAAAACAAATTTTCTAAACTTTGGAGTACTTTTCCTGTGGGAACTCCCTTCATTGCAGAACTATTGGAAGTTTCTTTGGATACTTGCCTCATCTTCTTATCATAATATTCATGCTTCATTAGTTTATCATTGATTACCAAAGGATTTTGCAGCCCTTTTGGCTCGGCCTCAATACATCAAATTTCTTCACCTCTAAAATAGTCTTTGTTTTGTCAATTATCCCCGGTTCTTGCAATTGCTATTTATTTTTGGAATTCGAGAATTTTATTATCTCAGAAGCCTCCTCTCATTTCTTTCCAAGATTGTCTTTGAACTTTTGAATTACATCACTAGCCTCTTTTATCAAGTCCTTCTACTCAAATATAACCTGTATAGAAGGCCAAATATCATTAACAGAGTTAATGATATTGGCCCACAACTGTTGTTTTTCTTAGGCTAAAGGCTCTTACAGTGATAACTCCTTTTCTAACTTATGGATTCTTTTAGTTAATCTATTGGATTTTTGTACTTCTTCGTGATGCATTACTTCTGCCAATTTCTTGCCATCTTCTAAACTCTTCACTTGTTCTTTGAGCTTATTAATTTCAGTAGTTTGAATTAACATATCCTGCATTGCTTTGATAAATTTTCTGGCCTTATCAGTGGGATGGGTTGTTTGTATTATTGATGTATTTTTTGGAACTATTGTTGATACTAGAACTACTATAGACAATGGAGCTGATGTAGAAGCTATAGGAATAGCAGTAATGGGAACTGCTTCCATGCTGGTTTGCTTTTCTTGCACAAGTTTTTCCATTTCTATTTCCATTTATTTTAGTTGAGCTATTAAATGAATGATGAGATTCATCATTTCATCCTTTTTATTATCATTTTCCAAAACCTAGTTGGTTTGTGGATGCTCTATAGTTGGTAAATTTAGTTTTTTTTCAATGCAACTATGTCTGCATTATTCTTTTTAATTATTTCTTTTGCTGCTTTGATATCTTTTAGATTATAACCAACTTCCATTACCAAATCTTCAAGTGAATTTATCCTGTTATCCTTTTCTTGTGATGAAGCTTTCTCTAGTTTTAACTGTGTCTTTATATTTTCTAGAGAATTTTGTAGCTTCTAGACACTTAAATATTTGTGTGTCATGGTGGAATAAATCATTTCTCTTGCCTGTTTGTGAAACTCGATCTAGTCAATTGGGTGTACATCCTTGGCAGGAGCTTCAAAGGCTTTTTAAGTATAATCTTCTAAAGTTTTAGGAGCTTGAACCTTTGGCTGTAGAAATTTCATCTACATCTTCCTTGTCTTGAGGTCATAAGCTGAAAGAAACCTATTCTGATCACTAGGATTTTGCTGCCAATATTTTTCGTATGTTACAACCTTTAATGCTTCATTTCTTATTTTAATCTCTTTGTATTTTTCCATGATATCCTTCTCTTTTTCAATTGGTTTGCTAGATGATGAAACCTCTACACTATGTTTTTTTTGAATAATTTGTGCACTGGAAGTTGATGGCTGATGTGTTTCTTCTGCAACTGTTGAAGGTGCACCATTTGTGACAACAATATATATTTCAATGGTTTCAATAATTTCATCTGTCTCTATCATTGGATTTAGTTTTGTTTTCTTCCTGTACATAAGTTTGAATTTAGTATCAGAAGTAGTTTCTGCAAAATAAGAGCCTTCCTCTCTTTCCCTTTTTGAATTTCTATCCTATGGGGCTGGAGTAAGTAAGATGGATCTAGTATCAACCTGATTTTCCACCTCTTGTAAATTATTTTCCAACCACTTTGACTGGTTGGAATACTTTTATATTTCAGGCTTTGACTCATGAATGAAAGGGGTAAATTTGAACTTGACTCTTAATTTACTTATGAAACCCATGGCGTCATATCTCCATTTGAAACTGCTACCAAACTTAAACTCTTGTAAACATTCGTTTGCTTGTTGTCCAACATTCCTACTATTACATATAAAAGGCCCTAGCTAGTTTTTAATCTTGAATTGAGTTTTCTTCTTAGCTAAAATGAAATTGATCTCATATGAATTCAAAATATGTCTGATGTATTCTAAATCAAATATTCTCATTGGGAGGTATTTGGGAAGCTTGTATGGAGTTAGCTGGCTTCCATACACTTTGATTTCTGTATGATTCTGGTATAAATATCAGTCTCCTATTTTACTCTGATCTGACAACTGTAGAACCTTCTTGATCTATTCACTGATTCTAGGATGAATGTTACTACCTAGGATATTAACAAATGGATAAACAAAAGAACCAATGAAGTATTTTAAGTTGAATTAAATGGAGTCCTTTCTGATCAAGGATGTCCAAAAGTCAACAGATTGGGGATTACCCTCTATGTCCATTTTTTGGAGGCTAACTGCAAACCTTTCGGATTGGAAATATATAAACATATGAAACAAAACTGAGGAGTATTTGAATACTCCTTCTGGTAGTTTGACTAGCTGATCATGGATGGCATCTGTAGAAATTATATACAAGATGCATGTATATATCCATATTCTCCTGATCTAACAATATTTATCTTCTTTCTAAATACAGAATCCTTCCACTATTAATATTTTGCAGAAATTAAACATTCAATTGCAAACACATGAAGAAAATAAAAACAATCGCACATAACACAGTTGTTTAATGGAAAATCCTGAAGCTGAAAATCCCAAATATCATATATTATGTATCATGGAGATCATGTAACAATCTCATATAAAGCTTAGTACATCAAGCTCTCAGTACAATCAATCGTCACACACTAATCAGAAGAAATCTGCAAATCCATGCACCGTTTTCTTGCCACCTGCTATCCTACCTCCACTGCGCAATACCCGCTGAATAATAGCTCTAAATGAATTCGAATATACCTTGCTTTCACTGCACAATCCTCATTGGCAAATCCAATGTGTGTGTGGTGCAATCAATGCATCACTATAGTCACAATAGTTAGTCCATCTTGCCCTTTCACCTATCTCTCCACTGGGTCTTCACTGGAATTAACATGCATTGTAGTTAACTTTTGTATTGTTCAGTTGATTAATGAGTTATTATTTGTGAATTAATTAACTAATTGATTCACTCCACTCTCACTAGTGTATCATTTAGTTAGACTAGATACAACTAGCTCAACAGAGTTTAACTCCATTAACTGAGTTAAACTAAATAACAACTCCATGAACTACTCTTCCAACTCTGTCATAACTTTTCCACTTCAGTTCTAACTAAGTCCTCCATGCATGAACCACCACTAAACCCTAGGAATTGCATAATTCCATTAGCCCACTGAATTTCCAAATCTATGCACTGAAATTAAGTTCTCCAAGAGAAAAAGTTGTTGTTTATTGTTGGATTATTATTAAAAGCTAATAATAATCAACACTTCTATTTTTAGATTGACGATATATAAATAGACTTCGCCCAATATTCTAAAAATAGAATTTCATCTATTTTTTCAACTTGATCAACCATCCACAAATAGCATCCTGCAACTTCTGAAATATGATCACCATGTATAAAAATAGACTTGCGCCAAAAATAACCTGCGGGCCCACTCAGTGAAGGTGACTCATTTTCATTAAGCTCATCATCTTGTTGAATATCAACACTCCCTCTCAACAAGATAGGGATTATCCTTCACCCCAATTCTGCCTCTATGGTATTCGAATTTGCTCCTAATGGGCGCCTGTTTGGTCAATTTAGTGTGTCCTAAATTGCTAACATAAATTATGAACCAGGGATTCGTAAGTTGACGAAGTGTGGCGCACTATATGTGCAAGATAACCTATCTCTTACTTTTTGTCGTTTTTGGATTTTTATTGATCTTGGTTGGTTTCTTAATATGAGATGGAAATTCTAAAAGACAAGTATGGTTATGAATATTCAAGGCAATGATGTCCTTTATAATGATTTACCAAACTTCAAACTTCAAAAGGAATTTGAAACATACAATGACAAAACTTGAAAGGAAATGAAAATGCGCTGCTAGCCTAATAAATCAAACAGTGAACTATTGAGCATGAAAACCAAATTATCCTTGCTGCTGTCTAAACACAAAAGAAACTATGATTAAAGAAATCCAAGAATTCCAACAAAGTAAATCTAAATCAAATTACATCAACTTATATCCTGATCCCTCACCATTAGTCCAGCTATGGCTTTCGGAGGTAACCATAAACAACTTGAGCAATCTGATATCTAATTTGTAGAAAAAGAAACTAATATCAAACTACACACTCATACTTCAATCCCTCACCATCAGTCCAGCTGTGGCTTTCGGAGGTAACTGAAAATGACATGAGCAATTTAATATATCTAAATCTAACTACTGAAACAAATGTGCAAGACTGAAATAAACAAAGTAGTGCTGGAATTAAACAAAAAGTAAATTAGCAGCAGAACAATATTGATTCCATGTCATTAGTCAAAAGATATGCAAATGCCCGGGCTGCCATGAAAAATTATGCTAAAAGCTATGATTTCAAAAAGAAATCTAAGTAAGGAAATATGACAAAACAGAATTAAAAGCAACTTATCTAGAAAACATGTAAAATCCTCCTTGGATAGCAGGGGCCCTCTGCTACCAATTTGGTGAAGTCCTTCAGCTCCTTAAAGTTGTAATCAAAACAGCATCAAAGAACTGAATTTCTCTATTAAAAAGAACTCACAAATCTACATCCCATTCCATATTGAACTTTGTTACAAAAGACTTCTCTACTACTTTTTCATTACTTTCTCATTACTTATGATAGGAGAAAGCTTCTCCTATTTATACAAAATATGAGGAGACATCTCATTAATGGGAGTCCATGAATCTCTCCCTCCATCTCTAGAGTTACAATCAAAATAGGAAATGATAAGACACATGTCTTTCTAGAGTTTCAACACAACTAAGAGATGAGACACATATCCTCTTAGAGTTTCAATACAACAAGGAAGTGAGATACATATCCTCTTGATCCCATAATCTTCTCCAACCAAATTCGAATTTGGCCTTAGAGTGCCACATAAGGGTCTTCTAGAAGTCTCCTTTTGACCTACACATGTCACAAAACTCATAATACATATATAGATATATGAAACTATGTTAATTTTCTAGTTTCTAATCATAAATTCACTTAAAATACATAAAATAAATAACTTTGGAAAACAAGGATCCTAACCCATATATTTATGAAAATGGTTACTTGATGTAGGGTTTTAGATCAAATGGCTATGAAATAAGAGCTAAATGGTTATGGCATAATGGAAATATGTATGAATATAGAGAACACTTTTGAGACTCAACATACCCCCCAACTGAAGTTGTTGCATGTCCTCATGCAACTATTGCAATGATTCATTTGTCCATGAGTTGATCTTTTATGAGTTTTGACTCATATAGATTCATTCCAAACTTTGCTTCTTGATATTTTCCTTTTTGGCAAAGTATAATACATTTGATTGCAACAGTTTTTTTTTTCAATGTTTGGTTCTTGTGTGACAACATTTTTTTTTTTTTTTTTGGGAAGCATTGGTTCTTGTGTAACAATGCTTTATTCTCTTTGTTGCATCAAAGTTCATGAAAACATTTAGAATCAATCACTTCATCAATGAATTGATCATTTGCAAGGCATATAATCTTTTGGATCATGTTGCAACAATAGTTGGTTGGGAAGTATATGTGTATGGAAATGAAATGAAAATGTGTGATAGTGTATGACATGTGGATATGAAATGATGTCCCTTTCCCCCAACTAAAGATATGACAATGTGAAAAAGGGAGTGAGAAATTTTTCCAAAGTTAGAATTTTATCATTCTAATGAATTACATGACTAAAAATTAGAAAACAACATACCTTCACTTACCTTAAATGTGGATGAGTTGTGTATGTGTGGTGGCTGCAAAATTCTGATCATATTCTTCTTCAAGTGGCTGAACAAGAGGAGTCATGGATAAAGAGATGAGATGACTTTTATTGCTTCTACTAAAACTTGCTGAATCTGCTCCAAAATGCTGAAAATAATAGTCTTCATGTCTTCAAAACTCATTGGCATAATTCCTCCTATGTGAAAAGATGTTCTGATGTCGAACATAGTAGGAAATTGTTGAATTAGTGGCAATTAATGGATGCCACTAGTCAACACGAGAACTCTCACCATTGATGACAATGAGAATCAAGATGCCCAAACACATCTTGCTAGGTACGAATGATTTTGCTGATGTCGAGTCACCTAGAAGATCTGACGAACAAGAGACATTAATGTATTCCCATTGTTTGTCAACATGAGAACTTGCCATTAAGGCATGCAAGCCTCAAGGTGTTTTTACAAAGAACTTAGACTCAAAGGACTATGGACTCAATAATTTGCATTGCAGCAGGGCTTATTTGCGGAATGAAAATGACAAGAAATGGAAAATAAAAATGGAAGATGGCAATGGAGAGTAGAAATGGAAATGAGCAATAAGCATGTGAATGAACCTATTGCTTTTATTTGTGGGTTATGAATGGACAAAAAGAAATGGAAAGTGGATGTGAATGTAAATGGAAAACATGAAGTGAAATGAGGTGAATGGTTTATTATGAGGTATGGATGTGATGGAGACAATAGTATGGATCTGATTTTGCATCAACATATTTCCTCCTCTTTGTTGCTGATCATCCTCTTATGAAACAAATTGGTCTCTTAGAGAGACATCATTCTCTTGTAGTCATTTGTCCTTCCTCTTGGAACCTGCAAAAAAAACTAATACTTCTTCTGCAATGGAATGTAAGATTATCAAAGGAGAGAGGTGATCAATCTCTCTAGTTATGATATTTACACACAAAACTAAGAATTTATATTAATGAAACAAGTTCTCAAAGGAAAAATCAAAAGAATTTATACCTGTTTTGGAATTAGTGCCTCAAGTTGAATGTTGCTTCTTTTCAGCAATTTATTTCATTATTTTCCATTTCAAACTCTAATGATGGATTTCTCATTGTATAGATCTTGTTGAGACCTTTCCAACGATACTTAAATCATCAAAATCTGATTTTGTATGAGAAAGTTAAGCTGATTTGAACAATGAGGTTTTTCAGCTGCGGAATTGGACTTCAGCTGCGGAATTGGAGAACAGCGGCGGAATTGGACTTTAGCTGTAGAATGTCGACGGTTTCTGTAGCTAAAAATCTTGAATAAAAAGTTAGCCATTCATCTTTCATCATCAGTCCAAAATTAATCAATACATTCAAAAAAATGAGCAAATAACTTATTCATTTCATTGATTCAATTTTTTTATTTTTTCTTGACATGCGGTGACTTAGTGCGGCGACTTAGTGATAACACACAGCTTGACTTTCCTTTGACCAAGGTCCTTTTCATCGAATTGGATCAAATGAATAGGACACCATCCATGTACTGACATTTTCCCAGCTACCCATGTGGCTCGTTTCCTCTCTTGACACCTATAACCTATAGAGTAATAAAATGGTTGCGGAATCAGGCTGCATTCCGCAGCTAAAAGATAGCCAACCATTAGTTTTACACAGATTTGGATACATGTGTCGTGCATAGCTTTTTATCTCTTTCGCATTTTCCTGTGGAGTTTCTGCAACCTTAAAAGTAAGTGATTCATCTTTAAAACATAGATTTTCAGTTGAAACAAAACCAACCAAAATGATATTGATCCATCTTCTAACTGAGAATGCCAGTGTTAATAAGCCCCGAGCTTCCCATACAAACAGCAGATAAAGTTCGATAAATAATCAAGGATACTAAGGTCATGCTTGATAATAACATTTCCCTTCTCCTTTTAAATGCCAAGTTTGATATTAATGGTAACAAGGTGCATATTATTTGCTGGAACTGCACTGACAGCAGCCTGGACCGTAGTGAAATCTAGGTTTAATTCACACGAAATATACATAAAAAGAATGTGAGTGAGTTTTCAAATGGCCTCTGCATCGAATGCCAAGAAGCTCCATGCCACGTTGATTGGTTGGTTGCGTATTCAATTAAGATTGTTGTTCACAGGTGTTATATCAATCAGCATAGCCGTATCCAATTAGAATTGTTATTAATAGGTGTTACGTCTATCAACAGAGAGTCGTATCCTATTAAAATTGTTATTGATCGGGAAGTGGCAGAACAGGTGTTAGATGGGTGGCAAAAGGTGGAGATTATCAGTATGCCATTGATTTCAAGCCGAATTTAATCAACTGTCAGTTTATTAATTGAAATTCCGTTTTTTTTTTCACACGGCAAGCAAAAATGGGCTTCAAAGAACCGAGAAATTCTCCCAGACCGCCACGAATTTCTTAAAATGGTTTCTGGGTTATCTAATTGACCCTATTGGCGAAACAACCCATGTTTTATTTTTTCCAAATTCATCTCCGTTTGGCCAAATCGTGCTTTCAAAGTTTGACGTTTTTCTCTGTTTTGCGTTTTTCTGAGTTGCTACATTCGGCTGTGAATTTGATTTTGAAAATTTTTTTAGACGCAATCCCAGCATAGACAGATGACTGATTAATACAATTATGACATCCTCCTCAAAATTTCCCTTATTTTCATCTCTAAGCTGTGCATTACTTTCTCTTAACAAGATTGTTTCTGCTACCTGGCACTGCAGAGAACTGAACTCTTCATCTGTATAAATAGAAGCGCGTGTATTTTCCTATTCTTTACGTAATGCAGCTTGTGCTATTCCATTTTAGACAACTTGAACTCTGTAGAAACAACCATATTTTGGATTTACTTGTTTTTGGTTACAGGTAAATGTCGAAGCGTGTGACAGATAGACATGTATAGCTGGAGACTGCAAGTTGACGAGGACCTCAGTTTTAGAAGTAGTATTGAGCCCTTCACAATAAAGTCTACGGTTCATATGGAATTAATTCCTCCCATTCTTGAGACCAGCAAATTGCGCACCAGGAATCGTCCTTTCAAACGAATCATGGAGCTAGTATGAATCTGGACTCTCATTGGTTTTATTGCGAAAATAGTGGAGGTTGCAAGTTTGTTTCAGGCTAAAGCTTGAACAGGAATGCAGATTTTCTAATGAGGCCACATCGAAAGCTAGGATTGAAGATAGCCATAGATTGTTTTTCTTTTCTTCTCCTTTTTTTTTTCTTCTCTGAAATTGTAAATTTTTATAAAAATGATTAATGATTTTCAATTTCAGGCAGCAAAGACTTCAAGAAAAACATGCTGAAAACAGGACTTTGACTGAGGTTTTAAGCTGATTTTTTATCAGTCTGGGCTGGGTGACTAGGATAGGATCCATGTCGGGACAATTCCGGAGATGCCCATGTGGTCAGTTTCTTCATTGGATGCATGTAACTTGCTAAACCTTGAACTCAGCTGCGGAATTCACAACTAGTTGCGGAATCAGGCACATTCCGCAGCTAGGTTGCAAAATCTTATTAAAACAGGATACAGTGTTTTGAGGACCACTATAGACCATAACCAATCAATCTTGGATAGCTGAACTTATCAAAGCAGTTGGATTTCATCATTTTTTTTTTTTTTAATAAAATGAAATGATGAAAAAAAAAAATTATTATTTGTTTTTGTTAATAAAATTACACATGTTGTATTTTCAAAAATTAAAAATATACATATGTATTTTACTAAACAAAACAATTTATTCAAATGATAATTATTATTATTTTTTTTATTGAATCAATTGAAATGATGAAGTTGATTTTGTCTCCCTTTTTTTTTTCTTTTTTTTTCTTTTTCTTTTTTAACATAAAAATTCTTTTTTTGATCCTCCAGATCACACAAAGTGCAAGAGGAGAGTATACTCAAGAATTATTAATTTTTTTATTTTTTACATAACAATCCTTTTTCTGATCCTCCAGATCACACAAAGTGCAAGAGGAGAGCATACTCAAGAATTATTAATTTTTTTAGATGTAAGAAATAAGGCTACCTAGTTACACTTCCCCAGCAACGGCGCCAAAATGTTTGGTCAATTTAGTGTGTCCTAAATTGCTAAATATTAAATTATCAACCAGATCTAGAATGATTTAAGTGTATGTGACTAGGCAAGAGGCTATCTCTCTTACTTTTTGTCGTTTTTGGATTTTTATTGATCTTGGTTGGTTTCCTTATGTGAGATGGAAATTCTAAAAGACAAGTATGGATATAAATGTTTAAGGCAATGATGTCCTTTATAATGATTTCCCAAAATTCAAACTTCAAACTCAAAAGGAATTGAAACATAAGAACACAAAACTTAAAAGAAATGAAAAATGTGGTTAGTCTAGTAAATCGAAATAATGAACTATTGAGCATGAAATCTAAACTATTCTTGCTGCCGACTAAACATAAAAGAAACTATGCTTAAGGAAATTCAAAATTGCAACAAAATAAATCTAAATCAGATTACATCAATTTATCTTCTGATCCTTCATCATTAGTCCAGCTATGATTTTCGGAAGTAATCATAAACAACTTGAGTAACTGATATCTAACTTGCAAAAAGAAAACTAATATCAAACCATACATTCATGATTCAATCCCTCACCATCATTCCAGCTGTGGCTTTCGGAGGCAACTGAAGATGTCATGCACAATTTAATATATTAAATCTAACTACTGAAACAAATGTGCAAGACTGAAATAAACAAAGCAGTGCTAGAATTAAACAAAAAGTAAATTAGCAGCAGAACAATATTGATTCCATGTCATTAGTCAAAAGATATGCAAATGTCTGGGCTGCCATGAAAAATTATGCTAAAAGCTATGATTTCAAAAAGCAATCTAAGTAAGGAAATATGACAAAACAGAATTGAAAGCAACTTATCTAGAAAACATGTAAAAGCCTCCTTGGATAGCAGGGGCCCTCTGCTACCAATTTGGTGAAGTCATTCAACTCCTTAAAGTTGTAATCAAAACAGCATCAAAGAACTGAATTTCTCTATTAAAAAGAACTCACAAATCTACATCCCATTCCATCTTGAACTTTGTTACAAAAGACTTATCTACTACTTTTTCATTACTTCCTCATTACCTATGATAGGAGAAAGCTTCTCCTATTTATACAAAATATGATGAGTCATCTCATTAATGGGAGTCCATGAATCTCTCCCTCCATCTCTAGAGTTACAATCAAAATAGGAAATGATAAGACACATGTCTTTCTAGAGTTTCAACACAACTTGAGGATGAGACACATATCCTCTTAGAGTTTCAATACAACAAGGAAGTGAGACACATATCCTCTTGATCCCATAATCTTCTCCAACCAAATTCGAATTTGGCCTTAGAGTGCCACATAAGGGTCTTCTAGAAGTCTTCTTTTGACCTACACATGTCACAAAACTCATAACACATATATAGATATATGAAACTATGTTAATTTTCTAGTTTCTAATCATAAATTCACTTAAAATACATAAAATAAATAACTTTGGAAAACAAGGATCCTAACCCATATATTTATGAAAATGGTTACTTGATGTAGGGTTTTAGATCAAATGGCTATGAAATAAAAGCTAAATGGTTATGGCATAATGGAAATATGTATGAATATGGAGAACACTTTTGAGACTCAACAACTCCTTCGTCAGAATATCTGCATCCTGATCCTCCATAGAAATGTACTGAAGCAACATGATCTTCTACTACACAAAATCTTTGATATGATAATAATAGATATCAATATGTTTAGATATATCATGAAACACAAGATTAATTGAGAGTTTAATGCAACTCTGATTATCACAATGTATCACTGTAGGATCTAAATGTGAGCCGAATAAACCAACCAAGATCTTCCTCATCCAAATAGCCTCACATGCAGCTTGACTTGCTGCCATGTATTCTGCTTCTGGTGAACTGAGTGCCATAGATCTTTTTTTCCTGTTGTACCAAGAAACTTCTATAGATCCGATACTAAAAATCTCTCCTAATGTGCTCTTTCTGTCTGTTGGGCTCCCTGCACAATCTGCATCCGTGAAGCCATGCAACTTCACTTCATCTGTCTATCTATACCATAAGCCATACTCAGATGTGCCCCTGAGATACCTCAGGACATGCTTGCCTGCCTTCCAAAAGATCTTGGTAGGCTTAACCATCTCTTGTGAAAGCTGGTTCACTGCATAGCATATGTATGGTCTTGTATTAACTAAATACATGAGCGAACCCACCAACTGTTGATAAACAATGGAATCCACTAACTTTGTCGATGTAGCATCCTATTTCCTCAAATTTCCTGGAAGAGGAGCGTTGATAGGCTTGTAGCCTTGCATGTGAAACTTCTCTAGTATCTCCCAGGGATACTTGCCTTGAGACACAAACAATTCACCTTCCCACTGCCATATTTCCAATCCAAGGAAATAATGAAGGAGGCCCAAATCCTTCATCTCAAACTTGCTTGCAAGATCTTCCTTGCATAAGTGTATCAACTGCTCATCACCCATTACTATTAAATCATCAACATAAAGAAAAATGATTAAAATCTTACCCTCCACCACAATTTGGTACATGTTTTCATCTGCCTCACTCTTGGTGAAGCCAAGTCCAGTGAAATATCTGTCGATCCATGTGTACCAAGCACGAGGTTCTTTCTTTAGCCCATACAACACTGCTTTATGTTTTCACACTTGTGAATTACTGCTGAAGATCTCAAATCCTTCAGGTTTCTCAATATACACCTCTTCCTCAATGTAATATCCCCGAATGGGAATACACAACAATGCCTGCTGAAATAATGCACTTCTAGGAAATCTGTGCATTGAAATGAGTTTGTAGCTCCTGTATCCTTTAGATCATTGGATCTGGGGTCTATATCCAAAAGGAGAGAAAAAACAAATCAATCTAGGTCTGGTAAATAGATCTCCCGCCACCTAGTCTAGCTTAAAAACACCCAAAGAGAGGGGTTGTATCTATGTATAACAAAATGCTTCAGAAATAACGCAGTTTTGGAAAGAATGAGCAAGAGGCCAATAAGAAATATCATATTTCGAATATAAAGCAACAAATTAGATCCACAATGATTCTCTTACATTATAAAGCAGAAAATAGAAGATAAAAGAGAAGAAAACCTCCAGAAAAGAGGGTTGCAACACATGTATTTACTGCAAAATGGCTTAACAACATTATTTTATGGGACTGCAATAGTTGAATGTTACACTTCAGATCTAGAGCAGATATGTGTACAAAATATCAAATCCATCTCATATCTGTACACTAGAAAGGCTCTTTTACAAGATCCCCTTGGGGTTTTGATCAAATCATGCAATACAAAAAGTAGATCTGAATTTAAAGTAGCAGATCTATAATATTATTCAGAAATTTCTGAAGATTTTTTACATTAGAAATAGATCATATCTATACAGTACATGGATCATCAAGCTAATTCATGGATTACCAAAGTGAAAGGCAAAGCCCAGCACCAGATATCTCTACTCAAAAAGGGGATCAAAACACCCTGCAAATATTCCTCTGAAAAATAATGCAGTCTTGGAAGGGAAACTCCACTGTAGCTTGAAGCACTAGGTTGGCCTGATTCAAATATGTGAAATATTAGCTCCAAAGGTTTAGAAATCTCTTGACCTTGGGATAGTAGACTTTCCCAATGAAAAGAGGGCCTGAAAAGGCTTCGATCTAAGCATATCTGACCTCCACTTGCTGCAGCTTGCAAGGAAAACCTAATCCTGAACAGGATCAGTGCTATAGTTGAAAGGTGAGCTTGGAAAAATGCATGATAGTGGATGAAATCAGCATGAATCCTCCAAGAAATCCTCAATGGAAGAGGTGGGATCCCTGCATAGGAACTCCCAAGTGCTAAGCAACACTATTCTCAGCTAAACAAAAAAGAATCATATTTGTCTAACAGACAAGATACTCAGAAAATATGCATAATCAACAACCTTCTCTTGCTGATCTCCTCTTCCTTTTATAAGATGAAGTCCTTTTGAAACCCTAAAACACTTCAATGAATTAGCTCCTTTCACATGAGGGGCCTCCATATAAAACTGCGCTATCCATCCATGAGGTACACTGCATCTAGATAATGTTGTAGATTTGGTCAAGGTTGACCCAGTCTCATAGCTCAAACCCCTTTCATACCTACAAGTGATTTGTTACATGGCCCAGATTTATCCCTATTCATATGGGCATTGATTTATTCATTATGTTCAGGAGTTTTACATGTCCCCCCTTATTCATTTATTCATGCAACAAGAAATGAGACAAAAATGTATATTCCTCTTAGCTTAGGCTAAGTAGGAATATTACAGTCCTCCCCTCCAAAATTTTACTTGTCCTCAAGCAACTGATAGGGTGAGTTCTATAGTATTTCTCCTCTTCCATTGGTGACACCATAAAGGATCAATTCCTCCTCATAAGCCAAGTGTTCACCAAGCCAACAAAACATGAATTGTTCCTCCAATGCCCTCATAAGATGTAGATAGTCCATCCCATAGGGAGTGAAAAATTCAACAGAAATAAACATGGCTAGAGAAATTCTCTCTCTAAAACATGTAGCATGAGGTACAAAGAGAAGTTCCATTCCATGTGTTACATGAAAACTTCCCATCCTCTCTCCATAAAATCCCATGAAAAGTACAACTATATCATCCAAGTATGGAAGCATAATGAAATATATACAAACAGAAATTTGAGCATGAGGAGGG
Organism: Pinus albicaulis; assembly: GCA_034641835.2. Taxonomy (NCBI): domain Eukaryota; kingdom Viridiplantae; phylum Streptophyta; class Pinopsida; order Pinales; family Pinaceae; genus Pinus; species Pinus albicaulis. The sequence continues at coordinate 12,437 of JAXQQM020092107.1, read as the reverse complement.
GGGGTCAAAATCCCACATAAGGTGCCAGCATAGTGTATCTCCTGCCTACATCAGATCAATGTATGGTAAGTGGTTTTCCCACCACTAACTTGCTGCACAAGCTATCTAACCATGGCTAAATGTGTGAGATATGTTTGGTGCCTTTGGAAAGCACCCATCATGAAAAGGGATCTCCCTTTGCATAGCAAGGGAGTGGCCAAGTTCAGAATTTGCAGTGGCCCAAAGTTTGCCATGAGATTCATATAGTACAACACTACTCTTGGGAGTCATGGCCTACAACAACATGGTGAAAGGATACATCAAGTCATAAAATAAAGCGTGCATTACATGTCCAAATTTTTCACCATTAATGTTTCTTTGAAACATGGAATTGTGCACAAATTTTTCTCCCTCTTTGAGAGAAGGAAGAAATGATTAAAATGACTCTTTCATAGAGTCCTTTGGCTGCCACAACTCCACATAGCTCTTGAATTCTAGAAAATTCTGATGTGGCTCTCTTCCAAGGCCTTCCCATTCAAAACATATCATGATAGTGTGGTAGATCTTCATAGAATAGGTAGGGCTGAAACAGAACTCCTTGAAGGCCCTTTGTAGCATCTCCTCCTTGAGCTTAGAGGCTCTAGGAAAGAAGATGCTATCATAGTGATAGATGAATCCCTCATGGATTAGATAACCTTATCCATGCACTTGGCCATGCAACATCATACAAGTGTAGAGATCCTTGGAGTAATCCACCAATAGCTGGGATCTCTAATATAGATCTACACTCCCCAACAAGGACAACACTGATGATGTATCAATAATATTTCCTGCCTCATTGTTGATCTCTCCTTTGACATCTCTTATGCCAAAGGTACAATTAGGAAGGACATACCTCCCCTTTTCCTCCTCCAACAGCACAAAATAAGAAATGTAGGATGGTGAGGATGATGAGAGAGGAGAATTCCCCTTCTCCTGCTCCCATCTCAAGCCTACCAGCGCTGTAGTTGTGTCTCTTAATGCTCCCTTCCCTCCTGGATCTGATTTTGGAGCATCAAATAGTGAGATATATCCCACTAAAACTAAATCTGGAGGCCTCCCTATTGGTTTTCCACTAGATGAGAATGTCCCTTGCAAGAATCTCGTGAACATGAGAGAAGGGACAGTTAGATCCTTTCTTCCACTGCGTAAATCCATCTCTGTTTTCTGTTTGGAAGTGTTAGGTGTGGGGTAAGAGTGCATACCTCTGATCATGTGAGTTTTACCACTCTTCTTGTCCACCCATTACATTTGCAAATCCTCCCAATCAGTGGTGACTTTCCCCAATGTAATCAGCCATTGAACACCCAAAATAAAATTTGTGTCTGGTATGTCAACTACAAAGAACTGATCCACCAAAGTGTAGGACCCCATGGTGACTGTAAGTGATGGAACATAATGCATACATTGCATTGTCCTATCTCCTGGGACTAGAACAGAAAATCCCTCAAAGGTATCAGTGGGTGTGGCCCTCCTTTGCACAAGATGAGCATCAATAAAGTTGTGGGTAGCCCCACTGTCAATAAGAACAGATACCCTCTGATTCATGATTGAACCATGAACTGTAATGCTCCAAAATTTTCATGAATAAATTGGAACATTAATTTTTTCTCATATTGTGTAGTAGATGAATAAAAAAGGAAGAGGAGGCCTCTTAACATGAATAAAACCCTTCCTAATGTGAAAAGGGAACCTTTGAGCAGCTTATTTTGCACCTCCTAGTGTGAAAAGGGCTAATTGCATAAGGATAAGGTCAAGTTGACCAAGTCAGCTAGTGCAACCTAAGAAGGAGTAGCTTGCCTAAGAGGACAACGCAGTTTTGGAGGGAAGAGATTCAAATGAATATGGAAACCCTAAGAGGTGGCACCCAAGGTGAAGGAGCACACAACTACATAAGGAGGAGAAGGGAAGATTTGTGGGGTTAGCTTGTGTATTTCGATTTCATGTCTGCTTAGACATTTTCTACAAACTCCTGCTGCTTAGTAGAGTTTGGAGGAATTCCTGTTTAGGAATTCATATCCTTCATTGAGTGATCTCTTGAAGGGGTTGTGCTTCATTTCTCCCACATCTGGATTGTAGGCCAAGAATTTCCCACACCTACATCATTATTTCTATAGCAGAGGACGCAGTGTTGCTGGGCAGTACAGTGGGAGGGTTGTTTCACCTTCTCTTGTGCATTTCTATTCAGTGGAGGGAGTCTCTCTTGCATTGAGGGAGCTGCTTAGGAGATTTTAGAGCTCATTTCAGATCTTGGCATGTGGCCAAATTATGTTCCATCCATGACAGTGCAGTTCACTATGTAAACTACGTTATTTTGGTGAGAGCAGCAGCTGCAGGGTTTGATCCTTGGCTTGAGAGCTGATTCTTTGGAGGAAGGGCCAACCCTTCTCCTAGAAAGCTCCATATTCCATTCCTATTCTGTATTTTCATATCCTCAGACATATTTAAATTTAGTGTTGCAGTAACTTCATTTTCCAGCTACACATATTTGCAGATTTGCACTGGTACACTTGTATTTTCATGAAACCCCTTGTGGGTGATCTTTATTGTGTATAAAGAGGAAAGGAATCACATTTTGTTAGCCATTGGATGTTTGTTATTTCATATCTGATATGTCATGTTATTATCTGTATAAACCCTAATGAAAATAACGCAGATCTTGATTCAGTAGTTTCTGCATGTTCTAAGCCATGGGGTTTGAGCTCATTTGAGGCACATAGAAATAGGGAGAGTTGTTTATATGAGTTAGAGTCATTTGTTTCACCTCATATTCTACATTTGAGATGCATATCATGTCTAATAAGGGTCATAAGTCCCATTTCTCACTTGTATAGCGCTATTTTCTGGAGACAGTTGTTTGTTCTTACATGTTGCTGCCATTTTCAGCTAGTTCACTATGGGAGATCTGAATAACCTGCTTAAGGTTATTTCTTTGATCCTACATTATTCTAGGAGGTCAAATATTATATGTTCAAAGGCAACACATCAATGTTTGACCTTATTTTCACATCTACTTCCTTATACAACGTCCCCAAGGAGCTACAACTGTAATTTTCTAAGTAGGAAAAATCACATATCTGTAGATAGAGACTGAAAAAGGCTAGGTAGCCTTTGGTTCTCTCCCTTATTTGGAAGGAGAAATAACTAGTGAATGCCTCAGCAGTCCATCTTTGGCACAAACTTGTGATGTTTCTGAAAAAGGGACATTATAGTGGTATCAGAGCATGATCTCTGGCTCCGCCTGTGAGATCAAGCTATCAATGAAATCAAGAGCAAGGAGTAGCTATCTTGGCTCAGCCTGTGGATCTCATATCCACCCAAAGAATACAAATAAGAGGAGAAAAATATGGAGAGGATGAGGTTACTCTCATCCATTTTTCAGATCAGAAAGGAGCCTCTCCAAAGGGGTTCAACCAATGGGAAAGAAAGGTGTAGTGAAACTCCAAGAGGGTTTCAAGATGAGAACAACTGCAGTGAAACCTTTAGATGGTTTCAGGAGGGAGGAGAAGCTGAAAGCACTTCCTATTCTCATGGGGAAAGTGAAGAGTATGGAGGGCCACAAGAGGAAGTGGATAGATGGCTGGGGGAGGAGGAGCTTTCTTCTCCACTTGAGGAGGCTTCTATCAGCGTTGTCGAGTTCTTAGAGGAGCATCCCACCATATCAGCAGTTGGATCAGCCAACAAATCCGAGAGAGGGACTCTTGCAGCCATACAAGATGTCTCAAAGACCCACAAAGGTATGCAAAAATTTCCATGCAGTGACAATTCATAAAATTCCATAGGAGGATTGGGAAATTTGCATTCATATGGCCCAGGATAAAAACATCATACTGAAAAAGAGAAGCAATATTGCACATCATTGTGCAGTATGGGTTTGATCCAAGGAAGGATCAACACTCACTCCTTTGCACTCTTATTGAGTTGCACGCAGCAAGTGGGGTTAAGGTCCAAGGATTTGGGGAGCATCATGCATGATGTGCCATATCCTAAGGATGTCTTGTCCTTAACACACTTGGAGTCTTGTGGATTCAAGGGTTTGATTGGTAAGAGGCTTTTCCTAGAAATTCTTCAAGGGGTTACATCTCAACATCCCATGAGATGTAAGGAGGAATACTTGCTTTGGGATAATGGTAGTCTTCATGGGGAAGATTCCAAAGGAGAGAAGGATTGGGGACAACCATACCTTGATATAGGAGAGTGGGTGGAGAGCAAGAGGCTTGTGAGCCACTTGCATATCTATGACACAGGGTAGCAAGAGGCAAAGCTGTGCTGGCTACTCAGGAGAGATTTTGGCCATCATGAGACATGTCCTTTTCTCAAGGGTATGAGGATGGAAGGAGCTTGGTAGGATACTTTCATCATGGGAAAAAAAGGAGTGTGGATGCATTATGATGGTAGTGTCATTTTGTTTCCACCACATATGATGAGTGATGGAGGTATGAAGGGGCAACAAGGATATTTGTTGCTTCAGAGGATTGGGAGAGAGCAAGGGAAAATATTTCTCTCCAACTTGGCATAATGTTGCAACGGTGAAGTATGGAACTATCATGGTGCAAGAGGTGTTTTCATCATCGAGGATACCCCTCATATATGGCAGCATTATGGAGAATACCTTTGCAAACCACATGTCAAAGGATGGATCTTGATAGGGATGAGAGCCTATGTGTATAGGCCAACAACGTTATCTCTTTGGAGCAGAAATCTATGGATGAAGTGTGCCCAGCGGAAGTGTGGTGGATCCATAACCCACAAGTCCAAGGAAAATTTCATATTTTTTTCACTGGATGAGGAAAGAGGAGGTGAGATGGATGAGGTAGTAGATGGAGTAATCTATTACTATGCTACATTCTTCTTGACTTGGATCCCCAAGCATAAGAAGAAGGATCTTCTCGCAACACCTAGTCCATTCTTCTTCATGGGAGCATGCCAAACAACTATAGAGGGTTCAATCATGGATCCATAAATCATTTTACTCCCAAAATATGGTAAGAAATCTATTTTTACATTGGATAATTTGTATACTCTTACCATTATCTTGTAGTGCATGGCTCTACAAGAGGGCAAGCCTATCAGATTGCTCCATGGACAAGATTGGGCCAAACTATATGATGGAGGCAGCCATATTTCACATGGCCTTTGGCAGATGTTTTTCCATTGCATACATGCTCAGCTAATTTTCATTATCATCCATGAGTCACAAAGCATTTTTCCATGTAAATTTCTGAAATAGCAACATGGAAAACTATGCTACCACTATTGGGGAAACTGTTGGTAATTCTTGGCATCACATGAAACCTTCAGAATTTTCCTCATTTGGTTGCTGATCATGACTCCCCTTGCTGATATGGATCTGATTTACATTGGGTGCATGATTGGAAGGATGATACATGAGTGGGGAGTGTTTTTAAAGGGGGAGGATTCCCACATTTTCTGCAATGCATGTTCTAAAGGGAACATGAGGAAAACTATGGCCACTAAAACTAAGTATTTGTTTTCTTTTGATGTGGGCCATAAGTATGATGATAATTCATTGTATAATCATGGGCAAGTTACCAAATATGACTTGTATGTTTAGCTGATAAATTCAGCCATTTACTTTCTACTAGTGGATGTGAGAATTCTCACCACTAGTCATTTAGCAACATACTACTTGCCATGCCATTTTCTGAAGGAGAAATGGATGAGACTACGTTGTTTAATTTTGAGACCTTTCTTGTATCATATAGAAGAATTTAAAGCCTACATCAAACATCTCATTTGGACATTCTATGATGATCATGTCCTTTTCATCATGGAAGAAATGTTTTGGGGCAGCTTGTTCTTCAATGTTGGAGGAGGAATCTTTGGTGGATTGCTCTACATTTTGCCACTTGAGGGCAATACATTTGCAGCCCATGAACATCACATACTATACACTATTCATAATTGGAGAGGAGGAGAGTGTGGGATAATCCTTCTTTCCTATCATGTTCAATTATTCAGCCCACCTACACTTCTGGAGCCAAAGGTGGAGGAAACTTTTCATGAGTTACCATGCAGGAGGGTGGCTCATTCCATATGGATGATAGCTTGGGGTGGAGGTTTCACATTGGGGGAGAGGAATTCCCATAAATCTTGCACTCCATTCCTTGATAAGACCTCTATACCACACATGGTTGTCTCTTTGAGCACTTTCCTTCTCATGATCTTAGTCATTTGGGGTGTTTCACCAAATGCTTGTCTATATGCTTGGGAGAGACACTTTGGAGTTTCATGGATGAGATGGCTTCATATTCTTGGAGGATTCCATCATATGTTGATGCTACTGAAGGAGGTCAATAGATTCACTTAGTTCTATCCTTGCAGTTGCTTGAGGACAAGCAACATTTGGGAGGGGAGGACTGTAATGTTCCAAAATTTTCATAAATAAATTGGAACATTAATTTTTGCTCATATTGTGTAGTAGATGAATAAAAAAGGAAGAAGAGGCCTCTTGACATGAATAAAACCCTTCCTAATGTGAAAAGGGAACCTTTGAGCAGCTTATTTTTCACCTCCTAGTGTGAAAAGGGATAATTGCATAAGGATAAGGTCAAGTTGACCAAGTCAACCAGCGTAGCCTAAGGAGGAGTAGCTTGCCTAAGAAGACAACACAGTTTTGGAGGGAAGAGATTCAAATGAAGATGGAAACCCTAAGAGGTGGGACCCAAGGTGAAGGAGCAAACAACTACATAAGGAGGAGAAGGGCAGCTTTGTGGGGTTAGCTTGTGTATTTTGATTTCATGTCTACTTAGACATTTTCTGCAAACTCCTACTGCTTAGCAGAGTTTCGAGGAATTCCTGTTTAGGAATTCCTCTCCTTCATTGAGTGATATCTTGAAGGGGTTGTGCTTCATTTATCCCACATATAGATTGTAGGCCAAGAATTTCCCACACCTACAACATTATTTCTGTAGCAGAGGACGCAGTGTTGCTGGGCAGTACAGTGGGAGGGTTGTTTCATCTTCTCTTGTGCATTTCTATTCAGTGGAGGGAGTCTCTCTTGAATTGAGGGAGCTTCATAGGAGATTTCAGAGCTCATTTTAGATGTTGGCATGTGGCCAAATTATGTTCCATCCATGACAGCGCAGTTCACTGGGTAAACTGCATTATTTTGGTGAGAGCAGCAGCTGCGGGGTTTGATCCCTGGCTTGAGAGCTGATTCTTTGGAGGAAGGGCCAACCCTTCTCCCGGAAAGCTCTATATTCCATTCCTCTTCTGTATTTGCATATCCTCAGAAATATTTATATTCATTGTTGCAGTAACTGCGTTTTCTAGCTACACATATTTGCAGATTTGCACTGGTACACTTGTATTTTCATGAAACCCCTTGTGGGTGATCTTTATTGTCTATAAAGAGGAAAGGAATCACATTTTGTTAGCCATTGGATGTTTGTTATTTCAGATCTGATATGTCATGTTATTCTCTGTATAAACCCTAATGAAAATAACGTAGATCTTGATTCAATAGTTTCTGCATGTTCTAAGCCATGGGGTTTGAGCTCATTTGAGGGACATAGAAATAGGGAGAGTTGTTTATAAGAGCTAGAGTCATTTGTTTCACCTCATATTCTGCATGTGAGCTGCATATCATGTCTAATAAGGGTCATAAGTCCCATTTCTCACTTGTATAGCATTATTTTCTGGAGACAGTTGTTTGTGCTTACATGTTGCTGCCATTTTCAGCTAGTTCACTGTGGGAGATCTGAATAACCTACTTAAGGTTATTTATTTGAACCTAAATTCTTCTAGGAGGTAAATTATTATATGTTAAAAGGAAACACATCAGTGGTTGACCTTATTTTCACATCTACTTCCTTATACAGCGTCCCCAAGGAGCTGTAGCAGCAATTTCCTGAGTAGGGAAAATCACATATCTGTAGACAGAGACTGCAAAAGGCCAAGTAGCCTTTGGTTCTCTCCCTTCTTTGGAAGGAGACATAACTGGTAAATTCCTTAGAAGTCCATCTCTAGCATAGACTTGTGATGTTTCTGAAAAAGGGACATTACATGAACTCTTAGGGTCAAGTACTTAAGTACTCCCCTCAAATATACAAGAGTTCCTCCAATAGGAGAAAAATCTCCACTCCCATCTCCTGATGGTGATGAATATCCCTCAACATTGTCAGCACTGTGACCCCTCCTTGGTTCTTCATCTTCTTCTTCCTCCTCAAAATTTGAGAAGACTTCTACGTAGTGTGCTTTCCCAGCAACACATCTATGTCCCGGTGCCCATGATTCTTGGAAAGTGAAACACAGCTTCTTATTCCTTAGCTCCCTTTGGATATCAATATCAAGAGGCTTCTTCACTGAGCTTTCTTTGGACAGAGAAAATTTCTCTTCCTTCCCCTTAGAAAGGTAAGAGGGCTTATTTTGGAAAGTTTCCTTTTCTTTTGGCAAGGCATATTGAAGGTCTCTAGCCCTCTCAATGGCATCATGCAATGTGATAGGTTTGGTAGATTTCACCAACCCATGAAAAGGTTCATCCCAGCCATCGATGAACATGTACAACCTCCTTGCTGCAGATAGATTAGGAACCATAATAGATAATCTCAGAAACTCAAAGATATAAGATTTTTCATTACCTGACTACTTCAACTTTGCAAGGCTCATGAAAGGTGCTTCTGGGTCCTTCCTTTCAAACCCTTCCACCAGTATTCTATTGAATTCAGAATAAGCACTCACATTGGCATGGCCCAATGTAGACAACCCATGGAACCACTAGCTGTGTGCTTCACCTTCAAAGTGCAGCGTTGCAATCTTGATGGCTTCCATCTCAGGCACTTTGTTCAACTGGAAATAAATATCTAGCTTTTCTACCCATGCCTTGGCAGAACTAGTGGATGACCCATCAAACTTGGGTAAAAATAATCTACCCATAAAGTGATGTCGATCATGATTCTGAGTGAATCCACCATCTCTATACTGATACCTTGGTCTTCCTTTTTCCTTAAGATGACAAAACTCTTGAAAACTCAAGTGGTCCTTGAGTCTCTGATTCTAGGACTCATACTCTTCAAAATATTCTTTAAGAGATGCTTTCTCATGAAGCCCTTCATTCTCCACAACCAAAAAGGTAGGCATAGTGGAACATTATGGAGCTTGTGGTTGGTTCACTGGTTGATCATTCCAGTGGTGAGACATGCCAGCGCTTTCCCTGGGATGAGGCCTTCTAGGAGACTCCTTGATTCTGTCTATTCTCATCTCTTTGATCTCTCTAGCAAGATCTTGCATGGCTACTAAAAGAGTTCTTGCAAACTCATCTCCTTCTTTATCACTTCTAGTTTCAGGGGCTTTACCCTTGTCTTGATCATTAGCGGTGTAATCAAACTTCTTGTGACTTCTATTTTGATACATCTTCTCCATCCCAGTAAGAGGACCATATTCTTCTAAAATCATGTTTGCTTTGGCTCTTCAATGTAAGCATAGGTTGTGCCAATAAAGGAGCTTTGATACCACTGTAATATCCCCGAATGGGAATACACAACAATTCCTACTGAAATAACGTACTTATGGGAAATTTGTGCACTAAAATGATTTTGTAGCTCCTGGATCCCTTAGATAAGTGGAGTTTGGGTCTAGATCCAAAAGGATAGCAAAACAAATCAAACTGGGTGTGGTAAACAGATCTCCCACCACCTAGTCTAGCTGAAAAACACCCAAAGAGAGGGGCTACAGCTATGTACAACAAACTGCTTTAGAAATAATGCACTTTTGGAAAGCATGAGTAGGAGGCCAATAATAAAGATCATATTTTTAATATACAGTAGAAAATCAGATCCACAATGATGCTCTTACATTATACAACAGAAAATAGAAGATAAAAGAGAATAAAACCTCCAGAAAAGAGGGTTGCAACATGTTGTGTAACCAGCTTCAAAATTAGAAGAAAAGAGATATCAACGCCTTAGAAATAAGCCACTTCGAGGGGGCAACCTCCAATACATTACATAAATGAACAATTCTTGGATGATACAATTCACAAAACCTCCTTTCTATATATAGGAGTCCATGGGGCCATAATGTAATCCTAGTGGCCCACAATGTAATCCTAGCCGACCTAACAATAATAATTTAAGGGCACAATAATAATAAAATGGGGGTTACAAGGGTACAATAATAACAATAAGGGGGTTACACTAACAACAATAAGGGACTATACTAGTAATATAGGGACCTAACATGCCCCTCTCCTTCAAAAAAGTGTTGTCCTCAACACTTGAGCAGCTCTAGGTGCTTCTGTATAAAATTCTCATCCTCCCATGTAGAATCTTCAGTGGGTAAGTTCTTCCACTTGATGAGATACTCTGAAATTGATCGATTCCGTAGTTGTCGAGTTCTTTTTTCCATGACTGCTTCAGGCTCCAATATGATTTTCCCTTCCCCATCAAGTTCTGGCAATACTGTTTGAACTGGAAGATTTTCACCTATAACCTTCTTTAAGCATGAAACATGGAAAACTGGATGTACTCGCGAAGAAGCAGGAAGCTCCAATTTGTATGCCGTAGTACCAATATTTTGCAACACCTTGTAAGGACTATAGTACTTTGGCGATAATTTATTATCCTTCTTAGCTTGCTTGAGGGACATTTGTTTGTATGGTTGTAGCCGTAAAAATACCCAATCTCCTACATCAAAACTTCTCTCGCTGCGATGTTGATCTGCCTGTTGTTTTATTCGATTTTGTGCCAAATTCAGGTTATCCTTTAAGAGTTGGAGAACTTCTTGCTGATGCTCGATGTGATCTTCCACTGCTTGAACCTTCTAATTTTCCCTTAAAGATGATGTGATCGATGGTGGATGATATCCATAAAGTGCCATAAATGGGGTCATTTTTGCTGCAGTATGGAAGGAAGTGCTATACCACCATTCAGCGAGAGGTAACCACTTGACCCATTGTGTTTGTTTATCAGATACAAAACAACGAAGATATCCTTCCAAACATTTATTTACTATCTCAGTTTGACCATCGATTGAGGATGATAAGATGAGCTATGAGCTAATTGAGTACCCAAACAAGAAAATAACTCCGTCCAAAAATTTCCAGTAAAAATGGGATCTCTATCGCTCACAATAACCCTTGGGTTTCCATGTAGCTTTTGAATTGTGTCCATAAATGTAGTAGCAACTGTATTTGCTTTAAATGGATGAGATAATGCACAAAAGTGTGCATACTTGGTAAGTCTATCAACTACCACCATGATGACACTCTTTCCTTCGGACTTAGGTAAACCCGTGATAAAATCCATTGAAATCTCCTCCCAACGTTGACTTGGAATGGATAAAGGTTGTAGAAGTCCTGGGGTCTTAATTGTTTCCACTTTATTCTGCTGTCAAACCAAACATTCCGCCACAAACTTTCGAATATCAGATTTAAGGCCATCCCAAAAAAATTCTTTCTTCACCCTGTGGTAAGTTTTTAAAAATCCTGAGTGTCCTCCTAAAGGAGAAGTGTGCAATTCCAGCAGAATCTTTTGTTTTAGTTGGGAATTCTTACAAAGATATAAGCGATCTTTGTACCATAAGGAATCATTTTTCCAACTAAATGTATCAGATGTACTAGGATCTTGCTGCAACTTTTGAATGAGTATCCATACATCTTTGTCCTTCCATTCATCTCTTGCTTCAGTTATCCAATCTGGTTGGATAATAGAAATGGCACAAAGCAATGCTTCCACCTCTTCATTCTTTCTTGAGATCTCAGTTTGACCATCGATTGAGGATGATAAGATGAGCTATGAGCTAATTGAGTACCCAAACAAGAAAATAACTCCGTCCAAAAATTTCCAGTAAAAATGGGATCTCTATCGCTCACAATAACCCTTGGGCTTCCATGTAGTTTTTGAATTCTATCCATAAATGTAGTAGCAACTATACTTGCTTTAAATGGATGAGATAATGCACAAAAGTGTGCATACTTGGTAAGTCTATCAACTACCACCATGATGACACTCTTTCCTTCAGACTTAGGTAAACCCGTGATAAAATCCATTGAAATCTCCTCCCAACGTTGACTTGGAATGGATAAAGGTTGTAGAAGTCCTAGGGTCTTAATTGTCTCAACTTTATTTTGCTGGAAAACCAAACATTCCGCCACAAATTTTTGAATATCAGATTTAAGGCCATCCCAAAAAAACTCTTTCTTCACCCTGTGGTAAGTTTTTAAAAATCCTGAGTGTCCTCCTAAAGGAGAAGTGTGCAATTCCGGAAGAATCTTTTGTTTTAGTTGGGAATTCTTACAAAGATATAAGCGATCTTTGTACCATAAGGAATCATTTTTCCAACTAAATGTATCCGATGTACTAGGATCTTGCTGCAACTTTTGAATGAGTGTCCATACATCTTTGTCCTTCTTCCATTCATCTCTTGCTTCGGTTATCCAATCTGGTTTGATAATAGAA
>JAXQQM020081137.1:0-17189 GCA_034641835.2 Pinus albicaulis | reverse complement strand
CTCGTGTTTTTTTAGAGGGTGACCTAGTATTGGTATATGACCAAGCTAATCATAAAGTAGGAGTTAGGAAATTTGAACCTATGTGGCATGGTCCTTATATTTTCAAGCGAGTGCTTGCAAAAGGGGCTTACGAATTGATTGATTATGACAGGGTCTCTTTAGATAAACCTAGAAATGAACTTTATCTGAAGAGATATTATGCTTGATTTTGTGTGAATATCTCACTTGTAGATTAGTTATTTTTTCTAGATTAGCTAATTTAGATTAGATGAGTGTGTCTAGTTCAAGTTTGCGTTGACTACTATCATTGCTTATCTTGATTACTCTTGATATTGCAAATTTCGATGTCCCTTCAAACCTGCATTGGTTTTGCTGATGGTGCATGTTGTAATACATAGAATATCTCTTCCGTAGCCTGGGTTATCTATTCACCCACCGATGGGTTAGTTTCTATGCATGGGGTAAGCCTTGGTCAAACAACGAATAATGTTGCAGAATATAGCGCAGTGATTGAGTTATTATTTGATGCCATTTCATTTGGCATTCAACATTTAATCGTTAAGTTAGATTCAAAACTCATTGTATTGCATTTAAATAGAGTATACGCAATTAAAAATCCAGTGTTACTGAGATTATTTTTGAAGGTTCGTCTCTTGGAAGGACAGTTTGATTACATTGAATATCAACACATTCCAAGAATATTAATTACATTGGCTGATGAATTAGCTAATAATGTTATAAACAGACATTTGCGACATTAAAATGGTAAGTTAAAACAACATTCGATAAGTGTTGAACAAGATAGCCGTCGAAAGTATTCATATCATAGATAGAGTTTGTGTTCAAAAAATATTACATCGTCTAGGATCATAGGTTTAAAACACCTTATGATCTGAAAGGTAGTGATACAAAAATAAAAATACAATGGTTTGCGATAATCATCCACTATCCATGGTGATGATCATGATAATACACTATCACTCGTGCCACTCTACACAGATATCTCCGAAACTGGACAAGAATGACATAAACATGCCTTTGGAGGCGTAGAGGAATATCATCCATACTAGTCTCTGGTATGTCTTTGGTCAACCTCTCCAGGTTCTTCTCTAAATTAGTGAGAATCTCTACTGCCTAGTTCTTTGGCAGTGTAATAGAATCTGTTCGCTTCCTCTCGAAGCTGTGGAGATTGGCTGGTCTTTGTGGACCAACATCTGCATTTGAAATTTTTGTCATCAATATTTGAAAATTTAAAAAACAAAAAATTAGAATTAGAAACACATAAAAATTATTTATTTACCTGACTCATCCCATTGGGCTCCAGGAGGAAGAGGCATATCAGGATCACCACAGAAATCTATCCCTGCATACAGAAAATCTTCAATGGCGAAGATCTGGTTCTGTAGCCAATGAAAGTATGCAAGTGTAAATCGAACTATCTCAAAACCCTCTCCATGATGGGCCATCACTTGTACCCAGTGGACCATTTGAGGTTCTCTGACCCCACTAGCATCAACCGAGATAAGCTGGGGGCCAAGAGATGGAATCCTCTCTAGAGCAAAAGAAACTACAATAGCTCCATATCCAAAGTTTTTCAACTTTGTGTTCTTAGCTCTAGTCAATTGGCCTTTTATATTAGCCAGTACTTCTTCACACCAGTTGAAGATGGTGCCTCTGTAGCATTTAACCGCTGTCTGCATTTGGGCTTTAGTAGCCATGTGTGGAGCTGCACTCCCACACAATTTGTTCACTGTGAATGCAACTACTTTGAGTTCAAGATTGATAATGGTTTTTATATCAATGCGGTTGTCTTTTGGATCAGCCTCTTCATTACAAAATTCTTGTTGATAGCTAGTGATAGGATGGCCACCTCCCCTAGCCCCAAACAAAGAAATAGGTTCTCCTCTTTTGGACAAACCTGTAAGGAAGTATATATTCTCTAGCTCAATTTCGCGCCGTTGATCACCGATAATGAAACACTGTTCTTGAACATCCCACTTGTTCACCAAGCATGTTAATAAATCTACTTGAGCCCTCATGCCTTGGATTGCCCAATAATTGTATAATCCACAGTTTCTCAATACATGCAATGTGGGTAAACTTCCTATAGCTGCCTCATCTATTGCCTCATGTTCACATTCTCTCCATTCAAGCATTGTGGATACTCTGAAATAGACACATTGAAAGATTAGATCCAATTAGAATGGAAAAAATTGGCTTAATTTGAGAGAAATCACTTTTTAATTTTGTTCACGACGCCTCCGCACTTTTTGCATTAAAACAGTGCGAGCTACCGCAGGCGTTATACACAAAAAGTGCAGGAGTCTGAAAAATTTCCTTTGGAAAATTATCGGGCTCCGCAGGTACCGTATGTATTACTTATGGTACCTTGAGGGTGATTTTTTGAACCCATTTTTCTCTTAAAAATGATTTTAAAGCCTAAAAAGAGAATGTAAACAGACAAAAATGAAGAGAAATGAGTTGTGGATTACCTTGATTCGACAGTTTTGGATTTGAATGGTTGGTTTTTCTAATATCTCCTTCGGAACTTTTTCTACCAAAAGCTCTCAACTTTCACTCTAGATGCAAATGGTAAAAATGACTTGGTTTAACTCATTTTTATAAGATTTTTTGAATAAATAAAATAATATTTTATTTATTTTTCACTTTAAAAAGTGGTTTTTCAAATAATTTTTACTTATCTAAAATAGTTATGTTTAATTTTTTGGGTTTTTGTGCAGAATACAGGATTTTCGGGTGAAATAATCATTTTGACATATGAGTATGCTTTTTGTCACCTTTTCAAACTTGTTAAAAACTTGAGAAAAAGCGACACCATATGAGTACATTTTTATCACTTTTTCAAACTCGTTAAAACTTATGAAAAAGAGAAAACTATGAGTACATTTTTATCACTTTTTCGAACTCGTTAAAACTTACAGAAAAAGCGAAACCATGGAGTTCTCTTTTAAGCCATTTTCAGACTCTCTAAACATGAAAAGATTGCTAAGTTCTTGACTATTCGAACTCGCTAAAGGAAATGAACAGTCGTCTCTTCATAATAAGTTTACCTCTTTTCCGGACTGAAATGGACTATTTACAAAAAAGGTATACGTTGACTAATCATGGTCAATAGAGTTCTCTCCTGCATTATTTTATCCTTTTTCGGGCTTGAGAGACTAAATTTACGAAAAATTACAACCATAGAGTTTTCTTAAGTTTTTCTTCTGACTCCCTAAAACTGAAAAACACCGAGTTTTACCTATACTGGACTCGTTAAAACTTAACAGTAAAGGACCTGTCAATTATAAATAGGAACGAACCACTCCTTCTTAGGTTTCAATTTTAATACTAAGTTGGACTCATCCAAAAGATGAGCTTACATTACAAGCAAATGTTATCCTACTCAAGCTTGTCAAAAATAAAGAGGTACTTTCCAGAAATGGTGGGGGAAAAGAGAGAAAATGAATCCACTTGTCACACTTAGTTTTAAAAATTTGTATACCACTCTTGAACACGACACTTTTGTCACATTCATGCCTGGGTTGGGAAAATTATTTGCCCAACAGTTAATCAAACCATATTGAAAGTCTTCAACCAGTTTTTGGGTATTAGCTTTAGGTCAATCTTCACCAAACCATCTATAGTGTCATTATGTGTTCAAGAGATCAGTGAAATAAACCATTCAATGCAAACATTTGTCTCCATTCGCGTTGACCATCCCTGAGTCAGTCCTTGCAAATATTTCTTCAAAACTTGATCTAATGGTTTCGTGTCGTGGGCTTTCCTACGACGGGTCACTTTCTATTGAAGACAGCTCATCATCTAGAAAGTTGATCTAGAATCCTATCAGTACCTTAGGATCTGCATGCCCTAATGCAAGTTTCTCGCCTTCGACGATAGGTTGCATCATTGACCTTCGATCGAAAGATTCTGTGAAATGTTCGAATTCAAATCACAAATTCACATTTCATAGATTTTACTGAGTACTTTGAGAATTATTGTCATTATTGGTGGTTTCTCTCGCACTTGTTAACAGTTCACATCATTGACTGGTAATCAAGTGGTTTCTACCATGTTCGACTTCGACACAATCAATCGCATGGATAGAATCGTACTAGTTGGAGAAGCGAAAATCAAGACCCTGGATCTAGTTTCCACCATCCAGGCTGTGAGGAGTTTTATTATTCATCATATAGTAGACTACTCATGACAGATGGCTGCGTCCATACTATGTCTACTACTTCATTTAATTTTAAAATAATTTCTGTATCAGAACATGTAATTAGTTTTTATCTGAGTATGGGAATGCCTACCTCAGCGATGATATAGATATATATATGCTTGCATTGAATGTTTATTCCAGGTTTCAACCGATGTGCCAAGAACCCAATCCTCAGAATGATAAAGCACTTCACTCTTCAGAATTCTTCAAAAAACTCTTCAGACTAAGCACTTTAGGAGGCAATCTGTTACACTGAAATTTGTCACCATGACATTGAGTTGTCTATATGGGTTCATCATTACCTATTTATTGCTTCCTTAGAAGTCTAAAAACATAAAGTTCCCCAAATCAAGTCTTAGAACTGGAAGAAGCTCTTAAAAATCCCAAAAAGTCTACTCCCATACTTTTCCTAGTCATTCCCTGTGGTACCGCAGCTAATTGCTATAAAAACTATGGTACATCCCGCATGTAAAGCTCATTAAAATTGCGGACCCCCGTAAAAGGTAAAATAAAGAGAAAATTAAGTTCTAGAGGCCCAGCTGGTCAAATATTCTCCCAGCTGGGGCCTTCTAGAATCGTTATCTGGTCGAGCTTCACCCCTTCCATTCGTGAACCTTTATCCCTTCATAGATGGAGTAATCCCTTGGCTTTTGGAGCTGAAATCCCATGATGAGAGGGCTTTATCCCTTCCTTTTAGGAGCTGAAACTACCTCCCTTCTGCTATAAATTGAGGCCAAGATTCAGTCTCAAGGGTACTTAGTCGTTGGTAGATTGAAGAAGAGTGCATAGAGAGTTCAGAAAATACTTTCTTCTTGTTTTGGAGAAAGTAATTTTGGAGGCTATTCTTGAAGACATTCTCCACATTCGACATCATTGGTATGAGAAAGATTACATACTCATATCCATAGCCTTATGCTGATAAAGAGAGTCGGAGTCTTGTCAAACCGAGGAAAACGAATGTTTGGGGCCCCGGAAGAACCTGTACGAACATCAAGGCGTCGTGGTTGTAAGGTTTCTTCTTTTTATTAAAGATAATACAATTGGATTCTATTTTCTCATTGAGTTTTTCATTTATCTTTTGAATGTTTTAATTCTTAGACTCCTTGATCACTAATATATATTATTGCTTTCAAATTATCATATTTTGCATGCTTTTGATCTGGTTTTCCTATCTTTGATTGCAGATATTATACGTTGGATCGATAACTTCTGGAGCGACTGGATTGAGGACTGAGCAAGCGTTGGACTTCAAGTAGGAGTATCTATTCATAGTTTATGATTAATTCTTAAGAAAAATAGTCTACAGAAAATAGTCTACATATTTCTATTTGTTTCTAGATATCCTTAGGATACTAGGGAGATCGCTCTTGTCCGCAAGATGGATTCGTCCATCTAACAGTCATGGCTCCCAACAGACTTGCTCCAACTTGATAAAGTGTATCAACCCTAAAACTAAGAGTGAATGCATCTTTGAAATTCCTCTTCCAAACACATAGCTTTCCTTCAATGAATGCCACCTTGAATCCTTTGTCTCCCATCACCAAAATAGACACTAATTTCTTCTTCAAGTCAGGTACATATAACACATCTTGTAGATGAAGTATTTGACCTTGATTTAGATGAAGAGTCACAATCCTTGTCCCTTTCATAGGATAGGTGGAATTTTCTCCAAGTATAATTTCCAAATTGGTTTCCTTTTCAATTAAATGTGAGAGGGTCTCTTTATATCTAGTGAAGTGCCTTGAGTCACCACTATCAATCAACCAATTATCCAGGGTGTTGGGAGGAGAGGCAGCAGAGAGGGAAGATATAAGAAGAAATTATTTTTTCTTGTTATCTACAACATTAGATTCATCATACCTAGAGTTTCTTGACCTCTTGAATGGTTGACCATTTCCATTTCCATTTCAATTAGAGGGAGCCTTTCTCTTTCCTTTGTTGTTGAACTTGTTGTTCCTTTGATTTCCATTTCCCCTAAAGTTGTTGTTATTGTTGTAGTCATCATCTTGGGGTGAGTCCCTTTTATTGGGGCACTCTCTAGCATAGTGGCCAAACTTGTTACAATTGTAACATATACCCTTCCTTCCTTTGGGTCCCGCTCTTCCTTGACCTTGATTTCTTGGAACAACATAATTCTTCTTCTTTGCATGAGCGAAGAAAGCAGTAGGTTCATTTCCATTTGAGGACGTGTCTCTCTCCACCATCCTCGTCTCCTCTTTAGTGCATCTCGTCAAAAATTCATCAAAATCAGGAATGATGTTATTGTTGATAATAGTGGTATTAAATACATACCATGCCCGGGGAAGACCTCCAAGATAAATAAGAGTGAGCTCTTATCAGCTATGACCTATCCAATAAATAAGAGATCATTTTGTATTTCGGTAATCCTCATAAAGTAGGATTAGATGGATTCTCCCTTGTCCATATGATGTCCTTCAGCTTTTTCTTCAGAAAGAGAGCTTGGTTTTCATTTTTATCCTTGAACATGCCAACCAACCTATCATACATCTCTTTAGGTGTGCCTAGGCTCGGAGATATAAGAAACCAAATTCTTGTCAATAGAATCCCTTGTGATATTCTTTCTTTGAATTCTCTTTTCTTGTAATTTGTCTTAGTGGCAACCGGTGCATTAGAAGGAGGCTCAGTAATCTTTCCCTGCACATAGTCCATAACTTCTTATTCCTCCAAAGTCAAATCCAAGGACATTTTCCAAGCATGATAATAATACTTATCATTGAGCTTGTCATTATATTTGAAGTATGATGAGTAAGCCATTGACCCTTGTCTTTTTCAAATATATTTCATTGATTACTGTTCTCACTCTTGCTTGGGATTTGTCTTCACCTGAGCTCTAATACCATGTTAATTTTAGATAACAATTGTATGTTTTATGCTTAGAGAAATTTACTTCAATATTTTCTTATTATCCCAATTTCAATATCAAATTAGCAATCACATTAGCATTCATAGTAAATGATCATAAAACATAAACAAATAACCAAAATAAAAGCCAAGACAAGAGGACATAATATTTGGTGGATGCTAGGGAAAAACCCCAATGTGGGGACAACCCTTTGATCAAATCTTCTTATTATTATTCAAAATTTCAGCATATAGAGAGAGTACAATATACAAATTTCACTTCAGTCAAACAACAGTCAACGGGATGCCCTAACCAGAAAAGTCAACGTTGGTCAAACAAACAATAAATATCTTCCAATGAATCTTGGTCAAACACAGTCAACTCGGCCTCCAAAGATAGACAAATTCAGCCCAAAACAGTTCTGAAAAATTTGGTCAAACCTAGTCAATAGAATAGTTAACTCTGCGGTTAAAGTATGCAGTCAATATAAAATTCAAACTACCCACAATTCCTTGGAATGTGTGCCAATAGTTGTGGCTTTCAAAGATTAGATTTTTGCCCAAAAATCGAAGTCAAAACATGAAGGTTAACCCAAATTCAACGTTGGTCAACGCTCTATTTTTTGCCCTAGAAACAGTCCGAAAATATGGCCTTCCATTCCACACGTGCGAAGAGAGAGAGAGGCTCCTTAGAGTTTGTATGAACCAATGAGAGAGGATAGATAATTTGTGATGAGATGATGTACAAATGAGGAATGTCTCTCTCCTATTTTTATCCTTCAATGAGGGGTGGAGACACATCTATTGGGGCTTATGAGCCTACATTGCGTTTCTGGCCAACCTTGATAATCTTCACATGTGAGAAAATAAATTCAAAATTCGACTTCTACTCATCCAAACAAGATGATATTTAGACCAATCTTGCACCTTTCAGAAAGAGGAATCCAAAAAAAATATCATATCCATAAGATGTGATGTCCAAAGTGGATTTTGGCCCTATATTCCAATTTTAACAGGACCCCTCCTTACCCACATCACCCCACTTCATAGAATCCTCGACGGGTTCCCAAATACTCCCCATCAAGACTATCGAGAACATCCCTCCAGGCTACATGGATATGCACCCTGACTTTAAGGCTTATTTATTCCCATGGTCTGTGATCAACACATTCGCACCACACGGTGCACACACTCACTGATACAGACCCATGTGCCACATCATCCCAAGATTTAGACCCTAGACATTCTACCATGCACTCCATCCATACATCTATGAGGAACGGGGTCTAGAGGGACATCAATTGTTCCAACCGCTCGAAAAAATCATCCCTCATTACATCTTCCACGTTTTGTTCCACGTAGTTGTGGATCCCATCACTCGGTTTCCCATATTGTTTGATTAGGACTCCATTTATCATTATGTGTTTGGGCATACGACTAACCCCACTGCCATATCATCCTCAAGGCTTGATCTCGGGAAGTTCCCTTTGTTACTCCCCTTGAGACTTCCAAGGATAGAGTATCGAGGTCATCTGATGACCATGATGCTCACACATCAGCGGCTCATATTTATCCCATTTTTTATAATGTCATGGCACCATATTACTTGGTTTATGAGGTCCAAACCTCTTGGCTCCTCCGACTCTAATCTCTAGCCCACGACATATGTAAAATGTGAATGGTTGGAGCTAACTCCCAACCTCGAGCTCGACGATAGCAACTCTATTGTACATAAGCCATTGTGACGTAGTGCTCAAGCCCTGTGAGCACTAAGGTTTGGCTCTCGCTCGGTCCATATACAGAAAGCTTGAACCTAATGGTTTTTATGGGATTTTTCCCTTAGCGCCTATATATATATATATATAGCCCATGACATATGTAAAATTTTAATGGTTAGAACTAACTCCCAACCCTCAGGCTTGGCCATGGAAACTCTATTGTACATAAGCCATTGTGGCATAGTTCTCGAGCCCTACAAGCATTAAGCCTTCCACTCTTTCTTGGTCCATATACACAAATCTTGAACCCAGTGGTTTTTAAGGTTTTTCCCCTTAGTGCACACACACACACACACACCTCCTGAGCTTGTAAGATAATAAACAATGCCCACTAGCCTCATCATGCAGTCATTCAACCAAATAACCGAGGTCAACTACATCTTCACAGATAATTCATATAAATTGTTCTGTGGTCTCAGAATAATTACATGAATAAACCATTTATGAAGGAAGACATTCAAGAGAATTCTTATCTAGGGATTCCACATTCCTTATTATTATCATGTGACAATCATTAACATAGTAACCAAATATACTAACAGTTTAGTGTAAACAATTTCTCATTAACAAAGATTTTGATCTTTTCATGACCCAGCGGTCTTAATTTATTCCAAGCCCAGAATAACCACAAGAAATGAGTCATTTCATAAGATATTTACACAAAACATTGGCATTCCTCATTTATGCAAGAGACAACACTCCTCAACATTATCATAACATTATTTCAAAGCAATAAATAGGAACATAATAACAACCACAACCACAAAACATAAGAGTGTAATTATCTTATAAGAGATCTGGTAACTAAGATTGGGACTCTAACTCTCCACCCAACCATAAACTAGATACAACCAAAATTACTTGTAATTGTAAACCCTGAGTTAGATTCTAGTGCTTGAGGTGGAGTGATTTTGAGAGTAACATCACTAACATTGATAGTTGGAATAGGATGTCTCAAGGAAACTCTACCTTCATCCACTGACTACACAAGATTTCACTCCATCTTTTCAGTCATAAATAACATCCATGCTAGCATATCATAGTATAAAGAGTTTCAACTCACTTTCAGGAGAAGAGAGTCCACATCAAGGGAAGGTTCATCAGTGGATAAGATACTTATGGGTAAAGATATCACCTCTCCGGGTGGTTCATTAGTGATTCAAGAACCAGAGCTTCAGCCCCAAGGAAACTCTTGGTGGTACATCAACCCTCACAAGCACCTGAGTGACTCTTACCAATCCAATAGGTTCATCGATCTACAAGCTTCTAGTATGATCTTTAGCCTTACAGGCAAGCCACTTCTCTCTATAATTCCTTCACCCAACAAGCCTCTGTAAGGTTTCTTCAATTGGTTTAATCTCTCCAGGGCTTAATTAACATGTAGATTATAAATTTCTCATGAAATTTACTAAATCACAAGACTAGAAGCTACTCTATTGATATGCGAAAGAAAATTCACGACACAAAACAAAAATCATTAACATGAAAAATTAAACATCACACATGCACATATATTTATCTAGGGGAAAGAAATTGCTCAAAACCCCTTACTACTTGTATTGCGTTAATCTAAGAATCTAGATGAATACAATATGCTTGCTCAAGCTTCAACACATTTTGCACCTGTCTCTTTTTTCCTCTTCCTGACTGACTGAACTTGTCTAATACTTAGCCAAATTTTAAAACCTCCAAGGTCTTATTTCCTTGTGTTGTTCATTGAGGAATCAGTCCTTATTTTTTTAGGGAAATTCCTCAATTGGATTGTGCAACTCCTGTAGGCCCATCCTTTGATTGCATGCACCAACTATGCAACTTGGATTAGTTTACAAGTGATATTACACTTCCCTTGAACTCCAATATCAACTGGGTAATTTAAATTATCTACATGCATCAATTATTTTAGGTTGATTGATAAGTTAATTGGATGACCACTGAGTGTGATTTAATTTACACTGCACAACTTGACCTTCCACTAGTTTCTCCAACAGTTGGAACTAGTTTAACTAACAATAACTCAACTTAACTGAAATAGATTGCTAGAAATTAGAAATCAATCATACTTAACTAAACTCAAGTGTCTCCAACTCGAATTAACTAAGTTAATAGAGTGACAAAATTCATGTCACCTCAGTTAACTACGTCCAAGTATTTTGTTGATGAAATTCGAATTTTAATCTAGTTTGACCAAGGAAAAGTCAAAACTAGATTTTCTTGTTGTATTTTCAACACTCCCTCTCAGCAAGAAAGGGATTATCTTCTACCCTGATCCTGGCTCTATGGAACTTGAATTTATCTCTTGAAAAAGATTTTGTCAAATTTTTTTCATATTGTTCCTCTGTCGGAATGTACTGCAACAACATGATCCACCTCTACACACAATATCCTAGATGGTGGTACCATATATCTATATGCTTGGGTCAATCATGAAAAACAATATTTTTAGATAGCTTGATGAAATTATGAATATCACAGTAGGATCCATCATCTGACCAAAGAACTCAAAAATATCTTTCTCATCCAGATAGTCTCACATGTTGCTTGACTGGAAACCATGTACTCTGCTTCTACTGCACTGAGTGCCACAGATCTTTGCTTCCCGTTGTACCAAGAAAATACTGTGGACCCTATTAGGGTCCTATAAATATAGCATTCATAATTTTGAATTGAATTTTGATATTCTTGTAAAATATGTACATACCTTGCAATCTGCAAGTTGTTTTCCCATATTTTGAAAAAATAAAAAATAAAAAAATATATTAAAAAGAGGGTAAAAAGCCCTAAAAGAAATATCAAAGGACTTAAAAATATATAGACCCCAAAAAGAAAAGGATGAAAATAAGCCATGAAAGTGTGCAAGTCCAAATGCCACTACTTTTTACTTTTTCAAATGATTATGGCAGAGTGTCAATAAATGCCATAATCCATTATGAGTTAAATTGTGTAAACTTGACTTATCATGTTTTCAATTTCCATGTTCTAGATAGTGAATAAAGATTTGTCAGGCAGTTTAATCCTGATGAATCATTAGTTAGGTAGAAAATAATGAGGAACTCAACAGTTTAATCTAAGTCCTCGGATGAAATAAGGTAGAATTAGATAGTTTATGCTTTCAAAATAATAAACATTTCAAGGTTGCAAGCCTAAATGCACCTACCAAAAGGAAGAAAAAATGTTAGAGTAATGTTGGGTACGTAGAAGGAAGTGGAAGAAAGCATGTAATATTCATCACCGAGAAAAAAAATCACTAATTTCCCCTCTCCTGTAAGTATTTAGTATTCTAAACTATCAATCAAACAGTCTCAGAGCATTTCTCTGACTTTTGTTGGGACCGGACCCAGGGCTCGATGATTGGTTAGTTGAAAATGTTGAATTCTTATGACAAAATCCCCATTTATCATTATTTATCCCTCATTCATACATTTGATTATTTTCATAATTAAAGACTCTTTCTTACTTAATGAAACATAAAACCCTAATTAATTAATTTCTTTCATTCAGAAAACATGCAAAAACCCTCAAAAATACTTTATCCTAAGTAATTGGTGAAATGATGAAAAGATAAGCTTTGCTTTATTTTTTACACATTACTTAATGAACCTTAATGTATTTTTGTGTAATCTGTTGGGTCGTGAATACGACCACTTTTTAACACTTATTTCATCCATTTTTACTCTTCTTTATCATGTCATTTATTATAATTTATCATATAAATCCATTTTATAATGATTTATGCTCTTATGGATGAATATTATTTCTTCTCCTTTATTTTTAATAAATAGATGATTATTATGTATAATTTTATCAATGATGGTTTATTAATATATTTTTTAATATCATTAACCATTTTAGCCTCCAAGATATTTTCCAGACTGCAGATTTGATTTCCAAATCATCATGAAATATTCCAACTCAGAAATTTGCTGGAATAAGAAGTGATCGTTTTACGGTTGAGATTCTGAGCAAATGAAGAAGAATCTGGAAAATTCAGAACATGGGTTTTGTCTAGAACGGACCTAGTTAACTTATTAATGAACGGTTTGCCCAAATTAGGCCTGTATTGAGAGAAACATAGGGTTCTTTGAGCACGATTGTCTCAGATTTGTTGTTGCGACCGTCCTCCAAATCTCAGTTGCAAAGCCAAATTCGACTTGCTCTTGTTGAAAGAAGGATGGAAATATATTTATTGTTGATCAATTGGTTGAGAACAATCCAATTTTGTTATGAGAGATCTTATTTACTATTTAATTTCTCCTCTCTTTGGTTATAAAAGGAGACATTTGTAAAAGAGAGGGGATGGATCATAGTTGTTGCTTTTGTGAATTGTAAACTTAATCAAAAGTTGTGTTATTGAAAGCACGATTCCATTGTAATGTTGTTCCAGTTTAATGATTAATTGAATTTTTTGTTCCATTCGCATCATCTGAAGTAGCTTGAGCAGTCCCTACTGGTGGTTAAGGGCTCGACCCCTAGCAGTGTGAACTGCTCCTTTGTGTTATATTTCCAATTCCTGCAACGTGTGATCAATTTGCTACATACATGTTACTGTGAGTTTATTTCATTAATTGTTTGTCATTTTACTATCTTTATGTATTACATGCTCTGTTTATGAGTTATTTCATTATTATATGATCTGAATCTTATTTCTTACAGCGTCGGTTAATTCATATAGCATATTGCCTTACTTAGAACATCCTTGAATTCGCGGAAGTGATATTGGTTCTATCTTACTTTACTGTTTTATTATAATGGATTGCATTGTCGTTCCTTCCCCATTTAACAAGAATCTTAATCCTCGAATTAATTATCTTGTTATGCTTCGTTGTTCAGCATTTGATGTTCCATTCCATTTGCTATTTCATTTAACTGTTGTTCATTTCAGAGTGCAGATACAAAGCTTCGCTATTCAGTTTTCTATTCAATAGAATTTACCATTTAATAGAGTTTTGTTGTTCAATTCCTTTAATTTCGGTTTGCTGTCCATTTACATTGCTTTTCGTTTCATATTGATTAGTTTAAAAGAGTTTTCTTTCATTTCGATTGCTTTAAGATTACCAACTGTAGAGGACACTCGTTATTGCTTCCAAGTTCCTAGATTGGCTATCTTGCATCGATTTCTAAGAGAAGGAGTTATTGCTACTGTATCCTTCATCGATGTTTTGCAGATTGGTTTAATTAAGGTTTCAGAGCATTTCCATTTATGTTACTGTAATTAGATTTATTTATAAGCATCCATTTACTCTTGTATCTCGAACACTGTACTACATATTGCAAGGCATTACTCTTGGATAAATTGCTGCCTTAGACAGAGTACACTCTTGAAATAAAAAGTCGCTCCTGGATTGATAATTAATGTGAGATAAATAGGTGTTAAAAAGATACCTTTTATGTCTTAACATTTTGGCGCCATTGCCGGGGAGAGTGTATGCCATTTAGAAAGAGTGATGCATATTTAATTTTTTTCTGCTTGGGAAGAATTGGGTATTAAATACGGAAGGTAAGAACCTGTGCACCGAGCAAGAAACACACTTGTTCACTGGCCCTCTTCACAACAGAATTGAGTGAAAGCTTAAGGTAGGAATGAATGCTTGCATTTTATTTTTATTTTTAGAGGTAGGGTCTTTTTTGAAAAAATCTTGTAATTCCACTCAAGTGGTGATGTAAGCACCACCCATTTCACTAACCAATTGACAGGAACATTGGAAGGAGGATCCTTAAAGAAACACCTGAAGAACATATTCTATTATGGTAAGAAATGGCTCACATTGCAACTTTTGAATTCCCTATCAAAGATCTAGGAGGAGTGACACAAATGCACATAATTCCCCCATTGTCTCTACCAAATTTTCATGGTTTGACAAATGAAGATCCAGATACATTCTTATTTGAGTTTGAAATACTTTGTAGAGGATATGATTATTGTACTAACGATCAAATATTGAAAGTGTTTCCTCTTACTCTAAAAGGAGCAGCTCTCCGATGGTTCATGAGCCTAGGTGGGAACTGCATCTAAACATGGGAGGACATGAAGAACATATTCTTGAAGAAGTACCAAGACTACTGCAAATCCAATGAAGATATTTTTGGTATGATACAAGGGGAAGATGAAATCTTGGAGGACTATGTAGAGCGATTTCAATATAACCTTCAAAAATCAAAGCATAAACATTTGGAAAAAGAGATCTTGAAAACACTCCTTCTTAAAGGAATCAAAGATGAATTTTTAGAACTCTTAAATCTGATAGGAAAAGGTGATGTTTTTCAGTTATCATATGATAATGTTTGTGAATTGTGCATAAGGTATTCAAGAGGAATTTCCAAGGCTGGTAAGAATTCTAGAGAAGTTTCTTCTTTCTCTTCCAAATTTACTACAAGAACAAGAGATATAAGAGCTGAAATCAAGGTTTTATTTGAAAATTTTAAATATGATTTTATTAGCTCTCTAAATTCACAATTGAATGTTTTGCAGGTTCAGAGAAATCAAGAATTTGATGAAGTGTTTTTCCCTCATTACCAAAAGGAGCAACCCATAGATAATCACTCTTCCTTATCTAATTTGGAAGTAGCATATCAAAGAGATGTGGAAGCTGCAACAAGGTCAAAACCATGGAAATCATGGCCTATAGGTATGATTCAAAACACTTCCTCTCCATTCTCTTACTTGCATAATCCATTATGGAATACTTATATGTTAGGGCATCCATGCCAATCTCAATATAACCACCACCAATCTTGCTTGCAAGTTTGGAATGGTTCACCTTATGATTGCATGACTACTCTCCCTCATCTTGTAGCATAAACACGTCTTCCAGCTCTTCCACAACACCTTGTTTGTCGATCAAAATCATCCACTCAACACAATCAACTACATCATCAAAAGGCTCCATTCCCTACACAATCTCCTGCTCAACTCGTTCCACGCCCACACGATAATAAACCAGTACAACATGCTTACAGTGTTGAACTACAAAATTCACCCACCCTTCCCACCCATTTTATCTCACATGTACCATTGGAAAAAACTTACACTGAGACTCAGAATGAATCAAATCCAAAAATTGTAGAAGCTATGAAAGAAAATGAGGTTTCTTCTAGTTTACACCAACAAACCATTTTAAAAGCTCAAGAACTTCATGATATGATAGCTATGGGAAATCAAGGAAACAAAGAATATATTGAAGATTGGTTTCACTCCATTATTTGTTTGCAACATCACTCCATACTTCAACAATTTTTGGCACCATCTTTTCAAGGGAAGTTGGCTTCTCATACCCTAATTTTTATTAACATACATTTTCAAATTTGGGTATGTACATAATTGAAACCTTATTTCAAAAATGGTTACAGTGGAAATACTCTTATACGTAATCATATTCATTTTCCAATTCAGAGTAGGCTAGTATAGAAAAATTAAATAAATAAGGCAATAAAACAAACACATTTTTTTATTTTTGTAAAAATAGTTGTTTCTTTGTTGCAACATGCTGTGAAATCAACATTGATGATAAATGTTTTAATTTATCTGTGTATGTATATGAATTATATTGCAAATAACAACTATCCAAACACTTATATTCATTTTTATCATCAATATGGAAAATTTTCTTGAATATCATATTTTTTTGGCTTGGGGGCTTGATGAAATTTTTGAAAACACAGTTGGGACAGTCATGTTTTGGGAGACCAAAATTGAATATTTTTAAAACCTGTTTTTATCCTAAGTAGACATTGATTTCTACTTTCCAACCCAATTGGAATCACTCAATTTGGATTTGAAACGAAAAAGTTAGGACCAAAACATTGATAGGGTGTCTAGTAGGCAACTCAACAACAGAGTTGGGACAGTTAGTTTTTGGAGGACTAAATGACTATATTTTTAAAACCTGTTTTTACGAAATATTCCTTTATGAATCTAGTTTACAACTCAATTTTGATCTTTCAATTTTGATATCGTATGAGGAATTTATGACCAAAATACTAACTGCCTATCATAAAACAACACTCTTGAAACTCTGTTTTCTCGGCTGTTTCCTAGCATATTTGACCCATCAATTCTTCTTGTCTTCAAAACCGGTTTCTATTGGAGACCAATAAATGAATATAATTTAATCTCCAATTTGAATCAGTTCAATCCGCCATTAAACGAATAATTTATGCTTGAAATACCAACTGTTGGTCTGAGCTGGAAAATCGAAAATGACTTTATTATGCAGGTTGTTCTAAGAAAGTTTAACATACCATTACATGAAATTTTTAAAATCTGTTTCTATTGGAGATAAACCTTTCAATTAGCTCTCATTTGGATTTGGAATCACTCAAATCGGATG